>JAODJX010000037.1:2486161-2496709 GCA_026776945.1 Isichthys henryi | reverse complement strand
GCCCCAGCTGTCTTCCAGCTTCTGATTGACTGAACACACCTGATCCAGGTAATCAGCAGTGTATAGGGCAGGGATAGCTGGAAAACAAGCAGGGCAGTGGGGCCTGAGGTCCGAGTTTGAGAACCACTGTACTATACGGACATTATACCGCGGGGGGGGTTAAGTTTCGCTAAAACATTTTTACTCCGTCATAGGAAAAAAAAAAAAAAAAAAAGAAACTTAACTAGTTTTGCAATTTTGATGATTACTCCTTTTCAGAATTATCTAGTATATGTTTAATAATCAGTTTAAACTTTAACTCTGGTGTTTCACCACATTTTTGTGGCGCTTCGCCATGGTTTACGACACGTTGACTTGCGGCTATAATTGTGCCGCTATTGCTTGTGCCGCTGTGCGTATGACGTATACGATGGACGGATCGCTATCGGAAACACGTGAGACTGATCGGCCAATTCCGGTCCCTGGTCATTCAGCCTGTGCATCTCTAATGCATATATTTTTTTGCTATGCTAACCCGTATTACCTCCAAAATTACCTCACATTTCATAAATAGGCTCTAAAGTGAGTAAAGTGAGAATTTGCAATGTTTTCCTCTACACTGGAAAATAAAAGCTAATGAGCTAGGAGATAAAAGGTGCAAATGCTAATCCTCAACGACATAATTACTTTGAAGTGAAAAGCAGTCGGCTCATTTTAGGGCTGCCCCTAACAACTATTTTTATATGGATTAATCAACTATTTTACCGATTTATCTATTTAAATCTAAATGGTTCATTTTCCTCCATACCTCCAGACAGACACCGACAGGATTCATGCTCATGTGTTTCTTTTAATGACAGTAGTCAATATAACGACTGAACTAAACATGAGAACATTTTTACGACAATTATCCACAAAGTGTGCAACGTCTGTCAGTGAAGTGTCTTTCTGGGCTTTAAAAACGCAGATACTTTTGTCTGCTTTTCAGATGGTTTACGCGACATATTTTCTGACGCGCGCGCTCTGCCCGCTGAGTGTGCTTACGTGTGTGCGCGCGCGCGCGCACGGATCGGAGAGCAGAGGACAATTGTAAACGCGCGACCGTGTAGAGACAAAAATGACAAGCTGTTATGTAAATAAGACAAACAAAGCTATTTAATTTGTTCAATAAAAACACAGTGTATAGACCTGTTCTATAGGAAAGGTAACCTTAAATGACATCTGTTGTGGCGCTATATAGAAAATAAAATTAAATGAAATTAAATTGACTCCCAGGCGGTGGGGGGGAGGTTGCCGTTAGGGGGGCTGGGGAAACATAATATAATGGCAGGGGAAACACTGACAAGGCAAAAGATGTGGAGCTGCTTTTTGCAGATTAAAGTCTGACACTTTTTTTGTAAATATATTTCTCATTTTTATTTCCATCCATCCATCACCGTAACCGCTTAATCTCAACTGGGGTTGCTAAGGGGGGGGGGCAAACCCAGGACCTTCTAGCTGTGAGGCAGCACACTGCACCATCATGCCGCCCCCATTTTTATTTCAGTTCACAAATTATTTTCTTTTATTTAGTGTCTGTTTTTGTTTTTATTTACAATAACACTGGTCCCAACAAGCCCAATGCACGCAAACACACACTGTCAGCTACAGTGCTATAGAGGTGGTGTGAAGCGATGAAAAAGGTTTTGGATTTGCAGGGCATATGCTGAGGTTGAGCACACACACACACACACACACACACACACAACTTCACACAAAACTACACCTTTACAAAACTAGTAGGGTCACCCAGTGCAAACAGGTCCTGGGTGAGGAACCAGCCAAAGTGTGGCTCATTTGACCCCATATGATGAGTAAAAACATGGATTCACGCTTTCCCTCGCCTGGACATGGGTCATTGCCCCCCCCCCCTCCGGAGCCATGCCTGGGGGTGGGGCTTGATGGCGAGGATGGGGCTAAAGGCATTGGGTACTGTGTGAGTTGGGCAGTGGCCGAAGGCGAGGACCTTGGCGGTCCGATCCTCGGCTGCAGAAGCTAGCTCTAGGGACATGGAATGTGACCTCTCTGACGGGGAAGGAGGCTGAGCTGGTGCGCGAGGCTGTGAGGTTCTGACTAGATGTAGTCAGGCTCACCTAGACGCACGGCTGGGTTCTGGAACCAGTCTGCTTGAGGGGGCTTGGACCCTCTTCCACTCTGGAGTTGCTCGCAGGGAGAGGCGCCGAGTAGGGGTGGGCATATTTATTGCCTCCTGGCTGGGCGCCTTCACGTTGGGGTTTACCGCAATGGACGAGAGGGTAGCCTCCCTTCGCCTTCGGGTGGGGGGACGGGTCCTGACTGTTGCTTGCGCTTATGTGGCAAGCGGCAGTTCAGAATACCCCCCCTATTTGGAGTCCTTGGAAGGGGTGTTGGAGAGCACTCCTCCTGGGGACACTTGTTCTGCTGGGGGACAATGCTCATGTGGGCAATGACAGTGCGACCTAGAGGGGCGTGATTGGGAGGAACGCCCCCTCCCCCCCCCCCAATGTAAACCCAAGCGGTGTTTTGCTATTGGACTCGTCATGGATTGTCCATGATGAACACAATGTTTAAGCATAAGGGTGTCCATATGTGCACTTGGCACCAGGACACCCTAGGCTGCAGTTCGATGATCGACTTTGTGGTCGTGTCATCGGACGTGCAGCTGTATGTATTGGACACTCGGGTGAAGGGCGGAGCTGTCAACTGATCACTACCTAGTGGTGGGTTGGCTCCGCTAGTGGGGGAGGAAGCTAGCCAGGCCTGGAAGGCCCAAGCGTCTGGGGGAATCCCCTGTCAGATGGAGCTTCAAGTCCTACTTCCGGCAGAACTTCACCCATGTCCCGGGGGAGGCAGGGGACATTGAGTCTGAATGGGCCATGTTCCGCGCCTCCATTGTGGAGGTGGCTGACCGGAGCTGTGGCCGTAAGGTGGTCGGTGCCTGTCGTGGCGGCAATCTCCGAATTTCTAGGCGCAGCCAGGGCATTGAGGGTGTCCGGTTTGGTGACCTCAGGATTAGGTCTCCGCTTTTTGCAGATGATGTGGTTCTGTTGGCTTCATTGGACCGTGACCTTCGGCTCTCACTGGGACAGTTCGCAGCCGAGTGTGAAGCAGCTGGGATGAGAATCAGCACCTCCAAATCCGAGAACATGGATTTTCAATGTTCCGTTACTTCCATCTCTTTTCCCCACACTTCCACATAAAACTTCCACGCTTTCGCCCTTGCTTTTGCTCATCCAGCCAGCAAGTTTATCACTATAAGCTCCACCCAGTAGCTCCTGGTCAAGTGCAAAGTACCTACTCTGGGGTAGGGACTAAAAATGGTTCAGAAAGTACAAACTCTGAGAAACTACAAATCGGGCCTGTGGTGGGAATGTGACAGAAGTTCTGAGATCCTGCAAAATGTCCTGGTTCCTGAGAAAGGTTCATGCAGTGAGAAAGCTCCTATAGTTTAACGTGTAATGAACTGTAGGTTTTCAGAATACCAGTTCGTTATTGTTTTTTTCTTTATATTTGGGCTAGTTAGTTAGTCTCATCAGCAAACAAATAGTACTGGCCTGCATGTTGAAATACTTCTTCCACATTATCAAACCAGAGCAGACTGGATTTGTTAAATCCTGCTGTATAACTGATGATGTACGGCGTCTTTCGAATAACACGGGCCGCCCTGAAAAAAGATGAGATGCAGCCTTAATAGCTTCTCTAGATGCCAAGAAGGTATTTTTCATACTGGTGTCTAATTTGACCTTTTTCCAAACTCATCAAATCACAGACGTCTGCATTTAAGCCCAACGGTAGCCATCAGCACTGATACTCACTGCAACTGCAGAATATCTGGCATGAAAATCTCTGCTGTGATTTTGGAGAAAAGGAACATTGCACTTCTCTCTATGGTCATGAGATACCACTGAGCTTAAAAGATCCAGAGCTCTCTACCCCTGCTGTACTGAACTGGATTTCTCAATGCAGCAAACTTTCTGGATACAAAATTAACTTCAACAAATCAATGGCAAGGAAAATTAATATTCCTGACTAAAGTGTCCGTTTCTACTGGCCAATGGATATCTGGGGGGATGTGCCATCCCTGACTGGAGACTGCTGTAGATGACAAAATCGCTCCAGTTTAGCTTTTGTAGTCTAGGAGACTGGCCTTCTATACCTGCTTGTATTGTCGGGCTTATGATGAGCATTCTGCATTATCACTGGCTGCTTTCCTTACTTCTGTCTTCCCCGCTATTTGGCAGCAAAATTTTTCCAGAAGCTTTATAGGTTACTCTCTATTTATATTTGGAACAATAAAGGAAAGCAAATAAAACTATGTTTTTGAAACCTAAAATATTTAGGGGCAGCCTCTCTTAAATAAGCAACAACTTGCCCAATAATTCAAAGTTGTAGATGGTTTTTGATAAGACATAATTCACTAGGGGTCGGCACAATGACAACAGCGAATGTCTTAAGTTCTCATTTCCATGACTAAAAGCTGTTCTGTGGTCATGATCCAAGCCAGAAGTCAGTTCTATTAATATGTGGCTAGTGTCGCTCTTACAGTCATATATAGAGGCAGTCCCCAAATCACGGATGAAATCCATCCAAGTCGGTCTAAATGGAATGCATAGGCATGTCAGAACAATAATAATATTAATAAAGTAACTACATAACGGGCTGTAGTGTACATTGAGCCAATGAACCTCTGAAGCCATGCAAAGTTCACAAATGTCAAAGTAGTGCGCGCATGTATGCATTAATAGGAGCCATTGTATTTAACCCAAATTAATATAATAGGCTTAATGACAGTTCATTCATATGCACATGGTGTCCGCAAGTCAGACATTCTTAATCGTAGTACTGCCAGTAGACCTATTAAATATGTTGCATAATTCTGCATCTTTCATTTCACTGAGTTATAGTTGTTGCTTATTAACTTTCTTCTCCCTTTATGTAGCTTACCCAGAATGTCCTGTGCCTGTGTGTGTGTTTGCCAGTGAGGCTGGAAATATCCTTAGTGCTTTTTTCACTGTTGTAATTGTAAAATTAAAAATAAATGACGATTTTTAAAAGCAACTGGTAACACCTACAATGGTTGTTTTAATACATGTAATGTTTCCTGTTTTGCGGTTCACTTGAGATAATGGACTTCCTGGTTCTGCTCTCACTGTCAGCTGCAGTTCCCCATCAAGCTGGAATTGAAACTTTCAGTCCACATATCAGGGACACGGAAGAGGGGCAGGTGACCCCCATGCTGATCAGCGTCATCGTTACGACAGTCCTTTGCAATCACACTCTCATCTCCGCATAAGGTCCCACCTCCATGCTCCTCTGAAGGAGAACGTTTGTGCTTCAATGTTTTTGGTGAAAATGGACATAAGCCATATAGGGAACAGCCAACTAAGTAGGTTTTGACTGGACAAACATCCACATACTGTCCTGCATTACAAACTAGAAATGCACAAAGGGTATCGGGTCCAAAACTGAGCTCACGTCCTTGTACTTATCTTCATAACAAGGTGCCTATGCCTATAACTTAATGACGCATCAGTGATATCATTAATAAGCAAAAAGAATCTGTGGCAAACTTATTCGTTATTAAAATCCAAAAAGTATAGCAGTCTGCAAATTATGCTCTACTGAACTATCAAATGTAGGCACGAAATCAGATTACTAGTGTTGTGCAAACCTGATTAAACATCAAAAATCTATACATGAAAAGTATGATGCAACTGCAGCTTTAGATTAGGGTTCCACTAATCCGCTAACGACGAGGCTAACTTTTTTGTTAGCAGATTAGCATTTATGCTAATTTTGAAAACCAGACTAATTCTGCTTATCTGGCATGCTGTTGACTGACGAAGTGTAAACAAAAGACATGATTGGTTGGTAACCTGTACATGTAAACTGGGGCACCCTGAACCAAGTGGAGATCAGGGGCCTGTATCACAAAGCTGGATTTCTTGCTTAGCCGGGTAACTTGTTGGCTTTAAGGTACCCTAGTTTAAATGGCTGGGCAATATTATATCAATATTATATGGCACATGTGCAATAAACACCAGGGCTTCAGATCAGAGGCAAATCATTTGGCCAGATGCCAGCTTTTCGGTACTATACAGACATTTATTTATGCCTAATATTTGGTAAGCAGATTAGTAGTACAGCTAAAATATTAATGAGATGCGTTTTGTGACACCCAAAATTTGGTAATCTTGTGTTAAATTTGGTTAGCAGAGCACAGCACATCATGCTGTTTTGGTATATACTAAGTTTGGTATATACTAAGTTTGGTATACCTTAGTGCGATTTGCACTGAAGTGTCTGAAGAAAGGAACAGCTCAGCAGCCGCGATATCTTAAAAGAGAAGATCTTGCGGATAAACAAGGTAATCCGGTGGTGTGGTGGTACTTTTTGCAGTTTAAAGTCTGATGCGTTTATTAAACATAAGGATATGCCGAATGTACTAACTTTTGGGCTTCATAAAACTCATTAATATTTTAGTCATACTATTAATCTGCTTAATTTGTAGGCGTAAACGTCTGTATAGTACGAAAAACTGACGTGGGGCGAATGTTTTATTGCGCATGCTCGATATAATATCGATATATTATGGCCTGGCCGTACTAGCATTTAGCGCAAATCTGAAGTCTGACAAGTTATTCAGCTAAGCAAGAAATCCTGTTTTGTCATACAGGCCCACAGTTGTATTTACTGGGTTCTGACTGACAGAGCTATAGACCGATAAAGATCTGAGGCCCTTCCTAGTTATGGGTAAACAGCAGCATGTTTGAAGTACCTTCACTGAATGCAAAATGCCAGAATGGGCCAGTCGCAAAATAGGGCTTCGCAGACAAAAATGCTTCTCTCGCAAATACAATATCAGAAAGAAAACCGATGTGAATTTATTCTGGAGACTCTACACAATCTAACGATACACAATTGGGTGAGTCCTAAATATTCCTTGGTAAATCACTCTAGTCCAACACGAGGAACTTCAGTCTTAAACAGGTTAAAGTTTTAGCTCTCTAGCCAAAAGTGGCTATCAAAGCTAACTTTTTGAATAGCTGTACCCACCACTGCAAAATTGTCACAAGCAGCAACACTCTGCAACAACCAAACTGTAGCAAACACTAACATGTACAGAGAAAATATTAACACGATAAACCTTATGCAGTTTAAGTAATAGATGCCAGCTACCTATTATGGTATCAATCAGGCATAATGTCATAACGGAAATAGGTGGAGAGCAAAATATTTTCCTAGGTGATACTGAGTATACAAATTTTGTGAACCACTGCTTGAGAGGTTTTACAAGTTAAAAAATGCATATTATTTTTAGCCATCACAGACCCCTAATTGGAATTGGTTTCGGTGAGTGCCAGAAAGTGAGCATAGATACTCTTTCTGTCTGAATACAAAACTGCATGCATACATCCTTATTGGAAACGATTGACAGCACACTTCAGCTCAGCTTTGCTCCAGAGATTTTACTCGTTTGTTTCCCAATGAAAAACAGACAGTTCTATAATCCTGCTTCAAAGGATAAGGAGGACAACGCAAGATGCTCTGCTATACTGGAGGGTAGCATCATACTACCATTTAGGAGACCCACACATTTAGGTACACACACACCATGTCGGCATAAAGCCAAGCAGACAGACATACACTTGTTCCAAACAGTGAGCTGTGTGCACACGCCTGGTTTCACCATTTACCAACGTTTCCATCAGTAGGCACCCCCCAGGCTGACCACAGGCCACATCCTGTAACTTTCCCTTCAACAAAACACCAAAACACCTGCCCCAACATTACTCTTATTCAAGTATGCCTGCGCAATTACTGTGTATGCAGAGTTGCAAGCACCACTGTAGATAAGGACACAGGCTTACACTTGTGTAAATGAGACCTGTCGAGTGACAGTGTGCCATTAAGGATGCTAATCTGAAGATTGCTAGTTCAAGTCCCAAGACATTTACCTCTGGATAAACATTAACCGGAATGTACTGCATGCAACACTTGCTCAGGAAGGATAATTCCCAAAATAGGGACACCCACAGCAGAGCAAACTCTGAACGACAACAGCTGAGAGTTTAATCTGCCCAAGTTACTGCAGAGCCCAGGAACGGAATCCCGGGGCTCATTCCCCAAACTTAATTTGGCTGAAAATGCTAACATAGTTTCATGAAGTCCCAGTGACTCAAACCCAAATGCAAGACTATTCCACCAAAAAGCCTGCAGCTGAATCACACCTGAGTGAGCAATTACTTGCAGAGCTTGAAAATTTCCTGTGGCCCCACACATCTCCAGAATGCCTGATCACACAGCAGGCCACTGCTGCCCCATGAGCATGCGGATCCATGGCTGGCATGGCCCAGATATCCTATAGGCTTCAGGAAAGTAGGGGCAGCACCAGAGGAGTCTACAGGAAAGGCCCCCCACTGGCAGGGAGGTGACCCAGAAAAACAAATGCCAGAACTTGAAGGGCAAGTCCAACAAATGCTACCACACAATGGGGAGAGAAGCAGAAAAACTGCTGTAGAAAAGCTGAACATAAAACAAGCAGTTTCTTTTGGCAATGCAGACCTTAAAAGGCTCTGCAGTTACACCACAGCTTCAGAAGTTTAGAAGCACTGGAACAAAAACCAAGTAACACCAGCAAAGAGAAGCCAGAAAAATGCACACCACCACCAACATGAAACTCAGACAGTGCAGTACATCATACCAATATCAAGGCAGAAGCAATAATCTAATTATTGTAAATGGGAGCTCCATTATTTGTGTAGACTATATCGAAAACTGTGCCCTTTAAGTTTTGCCCTTTTAAAGGGGGTTGCGATGCTGTTTTTTTCCCATATGCAGAAATTAATATTGACATTTATCGACTCCTTCATCCAAGTCATTTCAACTCAACTGCTCGGTGTGAAAGTAAGTATATTTGGTTGCAGGTGCACAAGCCTTGGCGTCAGCTGTTACTTCACCGAATTAATGCATTTTGAAGGACAGAAGGCTACTGTGTTCTGGGAAAGGCAATGACAGACTCACAGTGCGTAAAAATCCTGCTAGCTAGCTAGAGTAAGACCAAGAGAATTTTGGATTCGTTCTTATTCATTAGGCTAAGCAAACAGCACAATAAAGCAGCATAGTAATACGGATTAAATTAACCAGTCGGGCTTGAATATGTATCGTCGCTGAAAACAGGAAACCAACGGCAAGCATGTGTCAACATCAATACATGTGAGGTGTGGTCAGGAGTATCTGTATGCCATAAAACACGCTGCTAAGGAATGGAAGAGTATGTGTGAAGGTGGAGGAGATGTTTGCCAGGATCCTAGTACAGGGTGAACCAGTCAACGAAAAATAATTACTTTCAGTTAAACAGGTACTAACTGTTCCAAAACCTAGAACAAGGGTGGGCAGTCTTATCCAGAAAGGGCTGCTGTGTATGTGGGGTTTCCTTGATTAGATGATTAATTAGTGGACTGATTGGCTGAAGACTGGGATTGAACAGCTGACCTAAAGCTTAACCCAAAAACCCGCACACACACCGGCCCTTTGCGGATAAGATTGACCACGCCTGCTCTAGAACGCAGAACTGAAACCAGAGAGACACCGGCTAAAACGTATAACAAAAACGACATCAGTCATCTTAACCCGCCATGCATGAATTTCCTTAGGCAAGAGTAGTGTTCTGGGAAACTGATTATGAAATATGAATTGTCATAATGAAATGAATTTTAACAAATTAAAATAATCGTTTAAACAAAAACAAACCGTCAGAACAGTACAAGATCAGTTGTCCTCTAATTCCATGTTTTTAGCGTTCATGATGAATAACATTCACATTGCCTTGTTAGCATGAGCAGTTCCGGCTACTGCAACAGATTCATGGATGTTCCAGACTAATAAACTCTTCCCTTGCAAGACTAACCACTATTAACAATGGCTTGCTTTTACTGCTATTATTGAAGATACTCATGGCTAAAAGCCTTGTTAACACTACAAACCTCCAGTGAGGTAACACTAAATTAACAAATCACTAATTTTTAATAATTTAATCATTTTTAATAATAATAATCCTGCTGAATCCATGCGTGGTTATAGATGTGTACTGGGATTTTGAAATGTTTTGCCTTTTGCAGACAGAAAGTAAACATCTGAAATGAATGAACTTTCAGGTAATAGCATGTAATTTGCATCAAAAACCCACAGCTACCACTGCATGGGAGTCAAACATCTCAGACATCGAGCCATAGAGTGACCACGATGAGCTTTAAGGTTGTCACCAATGGTGGCCCAGAGATTGAGCATCATGTTCATTTGTGCCAGCCTGCAAAATATCAATTCTAGGGGTGGGTGATCTGACGATTATATGTCATGCATTATCTTCAAGACGCCCACCGTCTACTTTTCATGCAAATCACAGAGATCGCCATTTTTAATGTGCCCCTACTAATACTTCCAAACTTCATATAAAACTTATGTCCAGTAATAAAGTTGACCATACTATCCTATTACAAAGACTAAAATTTGATGTGGGGTTGCATGGATTGGTGCTTAAGTGGTTCGAAT
>JAODJX010000037.1:2463119-2482382 GCA_026776945.1 Isichthys henryi | reverse complement strand
ACAACCATGCCACGTTCAAAGTCACTTAAATCACCTTTCTTCCCCATTCTGAAGCTCGGTTTGAACTGCAGCGGTTCATCTTGACCATGGCAACATGCCTAAATGCATTGAGTTGCCACCATGTGATTGGCTGATCAATTTGCGTCAACGAGCAGTTGGACAGGTGTGCCTAATAAAGTGGCCGGTGAGTGTATGTGCTAAATGTGTTACATTTAGTTTTACAGTGGAAAGTTTCGTTCAAGGCTTAAGTTAAGACTTGTGTGTAAGTCAACATCAAAGAATGATCACAGTCTCTTCCACACAGTGAGGCAAAAGCCTACAGCTTATTAAATACTGGTATCGGATCGGTACTCGGTATCGGCAAATACCCAAAGCCCAGGTATAGGGACAGAAAAAATACTGTCTGCAGAGTCAATAGCTACAGACTTACAGCTCCAAACTTAAGCTAAATTAATTCAAAGAGATGACAAAGAACAGCTAGGCTAATCCAAGAGCCTAGGGGGGAAAAAAATCATACAAAAAAAAAATCAATCAATGCTTTTTATAATCAAGTAATAGAGTTTCATCGTATAATTTTGACAGTTGTGAAGACCGTCTTATCCACTGCATAATCTGCTTTAGGAAAGCTTCCTTAATACGTAGACATAACACTTACTTATAAATAACTCTGGATAATTTGCTAGTTCTTAATGCACTTCGTGCACTAATCCAGCAGCATGGGTTTCATGTGGATGTAAAACAAAGCTAAGGCCAGTTAGCAGGGAAATTAAATCCGTCAAGATCAACTTTCAGTGGCGGCCATATTGACGTACCATTGGTCAAGGTGGTTAGAGTAAGACACTTCAGGCCACATGTATGAATAATAATAATAATGATAATACATTTTATTTGAAGCGCCTGAATGATTTAGCTGCAAAGTAATGTAACAGAATAAAGTGCACTTTTAATCTTGTTAGAGGAAGAATGTTGCTGAGAAACTAATTCCTCAGCTAAGGAGCAGGTAAGACAAGTCAGCAAGCATTTCGAAAAAAATCACATTACAAACACATCTCGCCACAATAATGGCATCGCAGAAGGGAAATGCATGAAGTACAGGGAAGTACAAAGCCCTTTACACACATCACAGCTAAGCAATGCTGCCCTGTCCCTGCCCACAGGTAGCGTGCAGCACGTGAGGTGGCCCTGAAGTGTGAAACACAAATGCAAGACTAAGAAAATGCAAAAACACTTATGCGAATGGAAAACATAAAATAGGAAGCAAAAAAGGTCCAAGCTGCAGGGGGCCACAAAGCTACAGGGTGATGGAACTAATCGGGGACGTCCCAGAGAGCAAAGGGGGCAACGACAAATGGTGTACAGGAGACAGGAGTGGGGGAATGGGGCAGGGAGGGACAATGCACAGGGGTGCAGCAACGAGCACCAAGGCAGCCGCCAAAATGCCAACTGAGTCTTCCAGCAGTCAGAAAGAGACGCATTTGAAAATTTAAAGCTACTTAAGAGCTGGCTAGGGGTGTCGTGCAGTATGCAAGAGGCCTTCATGCGACTCCATGCACTTTTTAAGCAAGCCACAAGCTTTGTTGCTCAGGTTTAGGTTCGGGTAAAGGAGCCGTTTTATAACTTCTTTATTGGATGACCCAATAACCCTAGAGGTGATACAGGATCCATCTGACAAATATGTAACATCAGAAGCCGTGCACTTCAAAGGGAACTAGATCATGCAGTTCTGAAGCTCTACTGGGCCTGGGGGGCTGGGGGGGAGGCAGAGATGTAGAGCAATGGGACATGTATGTAAACAGCCACCCCATTCAAAGAGGAGACCAAAGGATAACAAATACTGAATTATAAAGTAAAATGTAAATAAAACGTACAGAAAGGTTTCACATTCACCACACGTGTCCATATTCAGTTAATATGCACGTAGCGAGTGCCCACCCACCCCCAGACACTCACAAACACACATATATAGTTACCATAGTCACGTCATACAGTCAATTATAGCCTGGAAAGGAAAACAGTCGGCAGAATATCAACACGAGGTGACAATTCTTCTCTCCCTACTGCTATTTTACGCTTAAGAAAATGTCATGGCTTGAGAGTTCCAAAATTAGAGAAGGGCAGACACGCGCTGTTATCAGCATTACACTCCCCTGTCCCAAACTACCAGAGCTGTTCCTACAGCACCCGCAGCCATCCGACAGTCAAAGACCAACACAGCCGGGTCAGAACACGAGTGACCCGAATTGAACTCGGCATACTCTCTCAAAACTGATACGTTAATGCGCTCGGCTGATGTTCAGGCAAAGCCTCTTTCACTCGCCCATTCACAAAGCTAGGCGTTTTACTGCGGCGATTCATGGTCAAGAATTCAAGAGCAGCACCGCTCTCAAGGCAGGAGCAGAAGAAGTTCAGGTTACGATCATCGCACCAATTGAGAGCAACCTGACAACAATCAAAGTCTGTTCTAAGCAATGGTGCTGAGCAAGTAGAAGTGTGAGAACAACTGCATGGGGAAACAGCTGGGCAGGCCCCAGAGAGGCGAGCGGAGCCCATCTCCACCCTGCAGTCTTGCTATACAGATGCTGCAGACCCCCCTGCCCCCCTCCCCCCAGCAGAGCCCCACTATTATTAGCATCTCCCAGCCGAACACAGCGAATCAAGCAGTAACATATCAGAGCGGGACAATGATTCCACAGCAGGGATGGGAAGTAATCCAAGCAACTCCAGCTTTTATTGCGAATCCAGGCAAGGTAGTGTGTGTGTTTTCCCTGCACAGATTTGAGCTTCAAAGCAGGCTGAGTGAGCACAAAGCAACCCCCCCCACCCCACCCCACCCCACCACCAAACTGCCTCAGCTCACATTCACGTTGCACTGAGGAGCGCAAGTATTGCATCACAGTGGAAAGAGTGCTGGGCCACTTCCACCGTGCCCCCGGCAGCCCGCTCCTGTCCCCCACCCACCTTGCCCCTCCAGAGTCCACAGCCTTCCCAGCATGCTACTTGATAAGCACCCACCATGACATCCTGCCGCTGTTTTACAATAGTGATTTTAAAAATATATAAAACTGCGAGACAATAAGCGTGATTCTCAGTTAATGGAACAGATTATCAGCAAAAAAGTTTAAGTGGTTTCTGGGAGGCATATCACTCATACTGGCCGTCTCCAGACAGCCCTGTCTGCTTGTCTTTACGGAAATGCACAAACGACAAGCGAGCCTCTTAACTATAAAAGGAATGAGTGTGAAATCGAGTGGAGGTCTGGGGAGGGGGCTATGATGCACACCCTCCCATCAAAACAAAGGCCATCAGCTCCAAAATAATTCATCATCAACACAGGGCAAAATGTGGGTGAGGGCGCACGCGGCGAGATGCACTGGGGAGCTGCGGGGGAGGGCGCACGCGTCGAGATGCACTGGGGAGCTGCGGGGGAGGGCGCACGCGCCGAGATGCACTGGGGAGCTGCGGGTGAGGGCGCACGCGCCGAGATGCACTGGGGAGCTGCGGGGGAGGGCGCACCCGCCGAGATGCACTGGGGAGCTGCGGGGGAGGGCATATGCACTGTGAGCCTCCTAACAGTGGGGAATGAGGTTTTGTGTATTTGGATAAATAAAGACGATGCTGCACTGCAGTATTTTCTTCTAAAGTACAGAGAGGAAGTGACAGAAACACATCCTGCTCCAGTAAGGCAGCTTCACCCCCTCCAGCCTCCTGAGGAGGTAGACAATTACCAGTTACTCAGGAGAAGTTTAGTCATAGCATAGCCCTGCCTTCTAAAGCCCCGTCCCGTGACCTCCACTGGGAGCATAGCACAACACCTTGTGCGGGACAACCCAATCATGTCATGGCCTGAGCCAATCAGAGTGCCCCCCCTGGGAAAAAAAAATAATAAAAATCACCGCCCTCGCCCTCATTCGTCTCAAGAATGAGAAGAAGCAAAATACATAAAAAATGTATGGCATGCTTTATTGGAACTCTGTCACTGCAGCAATCTAGATGAGAACCAATACAGAGGTAGATTAACTCGGACTCAGATTCATAGCACGTGTGACAAAAGGATTACAGCATTATTCTACTTCAGGGTATCCAAGACGAAGCATTCCTTACCGACTCCACAATCACTACGAGCCGTGATGAATCTAGTCCTTTGCTATAAGGAGGTCTTATATTCAGTAGCATTGGTGATAAAGACAAGCAACAGTCCTGGGAGCATGAGGTGTAAATCGGCAAAACAGATTGCAGTTAACTAGTAAAACAAAGCAGTGCGGGGACCAGCAACTTTAAAGAGAACCACTCATATCAGACGTAGAAGAACGGGGAAGCCCAGCCAGGCTTTAGCCTTAAATAGCAACCCAGGCACCACTCACCCCTGTGCTGCCGATGAAGTGGTTCAGTCCACGGCTCCTCCCACACAAAGCAGTGCTGTGCAGAGCGCCAGGGGCAACCAAGGGTCTTGTGACCCCGATTAGAGAAGGGAGGGGCTGTGTCTGTCTGTCTGTGTGTGTGTGTGTGTGTGTGTGTGTGTGTGTGTGTGTGTGTGTGGGGGGCGGGCGCGGGGGGGGGGGGGGGGGGGCGGGCGGGGCGGGGGGGGCGCCGCCCCCCGGGGCCCCCCCCAGAGAGAAACACAAAGGCAACCAGCTGTGCATGCCCCAGTGAGGGGGAGACCAACAACGAGGGGAAGCCCTATCTTTTACGTACACGGCACAGGATGCTCTGTCTCCTTCGACTCACACACAGCAAATGTTTTTCACAGGAACTGATAACACTCACTGGGGAGAAAGGGGGAAACGGCTTCTTATGCCAGACTGATACGTTTGATGAAGACCACCTGGCCAGTCAACACCCCAGAGCCAGAGACCACATGACGGCATATATGATCCCTACACCACACCAACAGAGTCTCAGCCACCCGCTGAGTCAGCGTGCCCTCTCCCCTGCCACTGATGGTCCTGCTTGGGAACACGACTGGAGACTCTTGGCAGGGTGAAAGACACCATACACCATTAAAGCAGAATCCGCACTGCCAAAATCAGCCTCATGCCCCCCGAGACTGGCACTGATAGCAGCTTCAGAACCAACCTAGGTTGGTTTAAAAGCTGCATGTGATGTGTTTGCGGAATATGCATCTTGTAGAAAGCAGCAGTGCCTGCAGCAGAGCTCTGAGAGAGCAGTCCCACTCGCAAAGGACGGCTCACGGGCAAGGCCATGGTCCCACGTTGATGGGCCGCTTCCATTTCGCAGCAACATCACAGCTCAGCTCCACACTGTGCCGTCATCGCCTACCACAGAGTTAAACCTCTATGCCGGGAGCACCACGCCAGGCTGGCTGGTGGCCAAAGCCCCGAGAGAGTGGTGACCTCGGAGGCTGGACTGCGGTGAGATGCCACCAGTATCACCACTACAGGCCGTCGTCTCTGTGGGCCACGTGGGGCCCCATCCGCCTGCCAGGCAGCCCCACACCGGGATTTCCCATTTTCCAGGCAGGACGGGTTATTTTTGAGCTGGGAAGGCCCAGGATAACCGGGAAGGCCCAGGATAACCGGGAAGGCAGGCCAAAAAGCCAAAGCTACCATTAAGTCTTAAATTTAACCTAAATCCTGGCGCCTATCTGGAATAGCCAATTACTCTATTTCCTTGGGAATCCACCCCCCGCCCCCAACACACACTAATGTGGGGGGGGGGGGGTGACATCTAGCAAACACCCCCTCGGTTGAGTCCTGTCACCCGCCTAATGAGTGCCACCCTACATTCCACAGGCTTTTCTAGTGACGCAATGCCACATGGAGAACGGAGCCGTTCGCTGTCCAGTGGGCACCCAGCCGACTGCTGCCTCTGTAGGACAATGGTGGGGGGGCACAGGGGCCTTTCTCTACTCTGGGCCTCCTGTCTCTGCAGACAAGATGAACATGCAGCGGGGCAAAATCCACCCCTCTTTGATCAGCATAAGTACCATAAACTCCACCGGATCATAAACTCTTGAGGCTTTGTGCCCAGGCAAGCATTACACACCCACTTTCTTTGTCTTAACAATCACAAGAAGAATTTCCCCCAATGAGAACATTGTTAAAATAGCACCATGTGCAACCACCTTCTCTGACTCATTGGCTGGATGACAAGATGGCGACTAACCAATCAGAGAGCACGACGCCAAAAACGGCCCCGTTGACCTCAGCCTCAGAAGCGTCTCCAAGCCGCGAGGAGATCCGTAAACCTCGAAGTTCTCTCTAGCTCAGAGCGCATACCGATGACGACATGAAAACAGCGGGAGCCCCTGGAAAGCCAGCCTGGCATGCCGGGGGGGAAACCTGTGACAGATTCGGCGCGGAACAGAGAAGTTGACGGCGGCCAGCGCCCCCCCCCCCCGCTCATGCAGGGCTGCTGCCCGGGCTTGTCGAACGGGCCGCCTGAGCCATCTGACAGCTACACACAACCAGAGGGGCAGGCAGGATTCCCTGCTGGAACAAGGCGTTTGTGACCGGCACGGCGCTGTGGCCCAGGGGAGTTTGCCTCCATCTTGCATCATCTCACCGCCTGCTGCCTTTTATAACCCCCTGTGATGATGTCACCACATTCCCTTCCTTTAGTGGACTAGGAGGCAGTGCACTTAATCTAAAAGTGATACCACTTACATGGGCTATAAATAGTGGAGAGGACACTCGTTACTCGAAAAGGCATAACGTATTTTCTGCTTTTGCAAGTGAACTGTCCACAAGTCAGTCAGCTGTGTGGCACCTACTCTTCCACGTCGCGACACAGCAGAGTTTGTATGGAGATGGGGGACAAAAAGCAAAATGTGACCTCAACAGGGATCAGGGTCAGAGATCAGGACACAGACAAACACCAGCGAAGACCTCTGGCTCCTCCTGGTGAACCAGAAACAAGCTTCAAGTAGCTTCAAGTCCATCACCTCAGCGACAAGATTAACCCCGCAATGATGCGGAGGGATGCACCCCTCAAACCTGCTGAGAGCGCCACCACGACCATGAGGGCGTACCAAATGCCAGCCTCCTCACTACAGCCAGGTCAGAGATGTGATCAAAACAGCTGTCCAGAAAGCCACAGCCATCTACCAGCTAGTTAAGACTTAGTCTTATTGATTATCACCCCCATAAACCACTGCAGCACTGCACCAGTGCATTTTGCCCACCGCACTGGCAGCTGCCAGCTGGGACCAAGCCAGTGGACGGAGCCAGTTGCCTCCCTGGACAGCGAAGTGCTCCCCAGGTGTTGCCCGCAAGCACCGCAGCTCTCTAACTAACTATCCTTATTTATAAGCGGCCCCGTTCCTTAAAGCTCACTGGCTGAACCCAACACAGCGATACGATTCAACTTTCACCTCCAACTGTGCCATAGGAAACATACCAAGCCTCCAGGTTGCAGGCAGCTGGTCACCTCACCTGCCCTGACACACTGCGGGGCTTGGACAGGTGCATCACATGCCTCGCTTCTGGCACTTTCTAACAGGGGATGCAGGGCGACGGCCCAACCCACCACAAACCGGTGCCGATTCAGGCTACGCATTCAGTCCTCTGACGAAGACAGCTGGCAGTCTGCGAGCGACTGCGAGATGGAGATGCGCAGACGGCCACATGGCAGAAGCCGCTGACCTCTTGCTGTCACTGAAGGTGTACAGTTAGACAGAACAAAAGGTGATGGATCAGAGGCAAAACCGCACACGCTGTGTGACAGGAATCATATATGCTGCCTGGAAAACGGAAGTAAGTACCAAAAAGGAACCCAAGACTAGGGGCATATCTGTGCTATACAGGGACACGATAAGCACACACATGCTTCCTTTTCGGTGGCCAATCACACGAGAGCCAACAGTCTGCCCAGCTACAAGCACGGCGCCTGGCAACCCTTATCAAATCAGAGCCTGTGATTCCGCTCACATGACCTGCCACACCAGAGCAGTCAACAGTTCTCTCTTTAAAGACATGGATGCGTCTCAAATTTGCACAAGAGTGGCAAACACCCCAGAGCAAACATCCACAAGCCGAGTGGACATACAGGGTTACTTTATGCCTACAGGAGGCTCCATCTGAGGCAAATTTTCCAAAACAACTCCTTTCTGCAAAAGTTAGCAGTTACACGGTGCAGGGAGCGCTATGCCAAACCGCCGCCGTCGTGCTCACTTATCCGCGTACCCTTATCGGCCCAGCCCAGCCCGGGCTGGCCAGCGAGACAAGGACCAGCACGGTGGCGAGGGGGCAATCCACAAGCAAGCTGGCAAGGCGACAGGTTGCCAGGGTCCCAGGTCTGTCATGGCAGCCTAAGCAGTCATAGGCACCACGTCTGCCTGCCTGAGAGAACACAGCCGAAGTCCTATCAGGCCTTTTTTTATTTGGCCATCTTGAAAGACTTAAAGCCCATATGGGTCCAAATCGTAACATACAATAAGTGGATTTTAACCTATTTTGTTTATGCATCCAAAGTGGGGGGGAGGGTTTAAAAATGTTCAAGTAACTTCAAAACCCAATTTTCTTGTGACTGACAGAAAAGAAACAAAAGGCTGCAGCAGTTGGCGCCCCCCCCCCACGCCACCCCACCCCCTGTCTTCCAGTGACCTGGTCCAGATGGTGCCTTGTACAGTAACTCATTCTAAGCATCTTTTCAAAGCCAGTCTTGGCTCAGACATACTATGAGTCGTTAATGAAGTAAAAGGAGCTTGTTTTGTGTGTGCATGCGTGTGCATGCATGTGTGACAGAGACAGACAAACACACAAAACAAACATAACAAGCTCCTGCACGGTGTAGATGGCACGTGCCCGGCCCCCATAGGAGGCCTCTGTCTGCTACTTCTGCCAATCCCTTGCCAGTCTACGCCCACAATGCTAGCCACCCCACCCCACTAAACCCAACCCCCACGCACCACAAAGCCAGGACTTCCCTACCCAAACCAGCCGCTATCATTACGGCCTACCGGTCACACGTGGCCCCCGGCAACCTGCGGGAAGCAGACAGGTCTGCGGGATGCGCTGAGGCAGCGGGCGGTCGGACATGCGGCTGAGAGAAGAACCACAGCCATGCCAAGTGTGTCAGTGTGACTCCCGGGTACAGTGGGCAGATGGCACAGCTCAGACCAGCAGTTACTAGAGGATGTACCAGCCAGACACTGGGGTGCCTCTGAAAACAGGCCTGGGGGCCATCCATCCCAACCTGGATCCGCAAGTCCAGGTCTCCCCGGCCTTGGTCTTTTCCATCTGTACTTCATTGACGAATCCCCAAGCAGCAGAACGGACATCTGTATATATCATAACCAAGGGCAATTTTCCACTGCACCAAGTACTATACTTTTGGTAGGTTTGCCTTTTCCAGTGACTTCCGGTTGAGTACCAGTACCAACTGTGACCTCTGAGTTTGAAACTGTTTACAAGACACCAGTTGTATTGTGTTTCCAAGGCAGGCTATTTGGATAACCAATTTGAAAATAAACATGTGTCCCACCCTAAAGTATGTAAAGTATCAAACCAGCTGGGGTACTTTTTTGGTACTTCAGTACTTTGGCGTAGGACTTGCAAACATGTTCATTTTCAATTGGTTATGCAAAAAAACCTGCCTTGGCAACACAATACAGATGGTCCCTGAGTTACGATGGTCCCACTTAACGATGACGTTACCGATACGCTAAAGATTCTTAAATATTTTTGCAATATGTAAAAAAAATTTACATTTTATGATGATTCAGGGGCAGGCATTGCTGGCAGGCAAGCGTAGCAGCATATGAGGTATGACATGCCCAGGCATGTCTCCTGCAGGTCGTGACAAAAAGAGAAGGGAAGCCATCACTTTGGAGCAGAAATTAAAAATCATTAATGAGCACGAAACAGGGAAAACAGTGATGGTGATCACACATGTCGACTCTGATAGGTGCTGATCAATCTCTACAATTCTTAAGGACAAGAAGTGAACACAGGAAACGATAAAGGCACCTGCTTTGGTGCATTCTATGATCGTCACAAGGAAGAGGACAGGATCTTTGGAAGACATGGAGTAGTTGCTGCTCACGTGGATGGAGGATCAGATACAAAAGTGTATATATTCCACAATATTTTCCACTGCATCGGAACATAACCCTATCATAAGCCGAAGAGCACCTGTATGACTATTTTGAAAAGTTACAAACTCAGAAGACAATAAATCAAGTAATACTAACATAGTAGGGCAGCATGATATTGGAAAAACTACAAATATGGCAGTGTGATTGTTATAATAAATATTGAGGTATTTATAAAGCAAAACCTCACGCGACCCAGTAGGATAAGTGGTTTGGAAAGTGGATGGATGGATATAAAGCAAAAAAGGGAGTCCAAAATACATACACTTCTCACAAACCCAACTAGGAGTGATTTAAACAGTAAGGATGAAAATGATTATGATTGTCTTGGAGAACACATGCAGCGCTCATGAAAAAGCAGCGGAGTTAAACTTTAAACTGATTTTTAAACATATACTACATATTCATGAAAATGAACGATCAATAAAATTGCAGTGCTTGCCCAGTTTTGTTTCCTATGACACCATTAAAAATGTTTTCGTGAAACTTAAACCCTCCACACTATAACGTCAAGAAAGAAGGTATGAAAAAGCCTGATCTCTCGTGGTCCTTACCATGTAAGAACTGTATGTGCATGACATGCGACGCTGACATTTATATCGCACTTTGCCCAGTCCATATAATATACTACAGTCGTTTTTTAAATTCTGTACAAAATACCCTGTCTCACACTGTGAAGTCATTCAACAGCCATACCAAGTTTTTACGCCAGTGGAAAACCTTGAAGTACCAAAAGTATGGTACCTGGTGTGGTGGAAAAGTGCCCCAAGCAATAAATGCAAGAGCACACAGATGGTTTAAATGAAAATCCTGCCAAATGAAAGAGGACTGTCATTAAAGAGCACGCAAAGCCTTATGATTCTCTTACAACAAAGTGCAGGGTTCTCTCATACTCTGCGGTGAACTTCCTATCTTACAGCGCCTCCTACAACAACACGGAGGCTACAGGAAGAACGCTGAAGAAAATGACCAAGTAAAGAACAGGAAACAGCAGAAAGGTCTGTACAGAAGGCCGAAAAGGACAGCAGAAGGTTTGTATCCGCACGCGATGAGCACAGACAGCGAAAAGGCCTTCTGCTCTGCACAGAAAACGAAAGTCATCGATAAGACCAACCAAATAGCTAGTAAGAACGCACAGGAATCAGGGGGCAGATCTGCAGTTCACAGGAAGCATTAGCGAAGGACAGAGTAAACACACACAAAGCTGCTTCTCAGTTCAACCCAAGACCAGCATGCTGAAGATGAGCCGCAGCAACAAACTACTCAAGAAACTGGACTTAGCAGCAGTAGGTCCCAAAACTACACTTTTGAGCAAACATCCATCCATCCATCCATCCATCATCTTCCGCTTGGTCCGGGGTCGGGTCGACTCAAACACTCGACTCAAATTACTTGGTTAAATATCCACCCATCTACAATAAGGAAAAGTGCCATCTATAAAGACGTAATAACAGTGAAAGCTAAAACTAACACAAACACGGGCCATGTGGTGTGAAGCTTCTCCTGTGGCCTTTATCTGCCATCTCAGACTAGTTGATATGCAGGAGACCGCAAGTAGCTCACAGGAAAACACCCAGCAGATGGTCTAAGAGCAATGGGGGGGGGGCAATGACTAGAGGGGCCGACGCAAATTAGGGCCAATCATAATGCCATCTTGTCAGTAATCTAGTTATTATAGTAAAGGGTCTGATGACCATTTAAGCCTTCTCTGGGCATCTCTTAATGCTTCAGTCACTCGGGGCGAGGTCCCGCCCACAGAACCCCCTGCCCCCCATCTCGCATGCCAGGCCGACGGAAACCTCACTCCATTAAGCCAGAAGCGTCCACTGGGATGCGGGGGGTAGGACAGAGAAAGAAAATCCAGGAGTCGTGGCTTGAGTCTATCAAGGATCCTCTGCTCTGTGTAAAGAGGAAGACTTATGGCGCCCCCGTACGGGAACAGCCCTGAAAATTATGACCTCTACTTACTCGCCTTAAAGTAAGAATGAAAACGTACCTCACATGGTCCCACTAAAGCCCCTTCATGGTCAAGCATCGACACGAAGGTGCCTCAAGCCAGGAATCTGGCCAATGGGGAAGAGGCCCAAACCCAAACAAATCATCCAAACTTGATATCACTCTGGCTTGAAGTCACCAGTCCCCTTCTCCACCCCCACCCACATATAGACAGACAGGGGAAGACACCTCACTGCTTGCTTAATGTAAGGGCCCAGCCTGCAGCGTAGATCAGACACAGATGGAGAAGCGGAGAATGGAGACCGTCACTGAGCAAGAGTGAGCATGCCAGACTCTGCCGACCCGGACAGAGCAGGGCGGGGGCACGACGGAGACCAGAGCAGGACATCAGCATCATAGAGAACCAGCAGGGCCACCATGGCCCAGGACGCCTCCACCAATGGCAGCCCGACCCGCCGGATACGCGACCCAGCGCTGGTGCCAGCGGATACGCGACCCAAACCAGTGTATCAGTGACCGATTAACAGTATCAGCCTCACTAAATGTGTCTAAGAACTTCCTTCTCCCATGATTAACAAAAATTAAAAATCAACCTTTAATTCCATACAACTCCTGTGAGGGTGGGGACAATAGTGAGAATCTCCAGCACAAACCACACAATCATTAGTGAAGACATTGAACAGTGAGGCAGGCAGAGTGCTGGCATACGACCAGATCTCTGGACACTGAAACATACACTAGCCGACTGTGAAAGAAGCAGCCAGCAATCGCTAAGCAAGCCAACCCCCAAAACCCCTACGAAGAAACAGTCCGGAGGGAAGGTCCCGGTTTACTGCTAAGCAGAAAGAAAAAAAATATATATAACTGCGCATGAAGCAGCCAATGAGGACATGGCCAGAGCCTGCCATGGGAGAGGGAATTAACATCACATCCTGCCGAGTGTGACTGAGCCTTTTGAGCGAGGCAGGCCTGTCCGGAGTCAAACAAACACACTTCTGTCATGTGCCATTCCGACGTGGCTGGACAGCTGCGGCCCCAGCAACCACGGGGTCGGGAGAGACCCCATCTGCCAGGGCACTGACGCACGGACCAATCACAGAGGGGCTCTTGTCACCGCACAATGGCGCCTCACTACCGGCAGCCAAGGCTCACGCATCCAGACTCAGCAAGACAGCTCATAGATGAACTGCTTCCTTTACTCCTTGGCGGAGGAGTCACTCTAATTGTATAATGTTAGTGTGCCCAAGGGGTTAACCATCGACAGCCCCCCTGCCCCACCCCATCTACAGAGCTTCAGTCGTCTCCTCCATCACCCATGAACCTTTTCAGAAACACTCCCTTTCAAATTATACATCCTAAATGGCTTTTGTGCTTGGTTCTAATTTCTTACTACATTTCCCATTCAGGGCTCCAGGGCATGTATGTTGGGTGCTATGGGCACTAGGTATTAAGAGACTCAATTTCAGTTTGGTCATTGAGGCCATCGGTCGCTGAGGCTATCGGTTGCAAATGCGGCATGCAGCTGCTGGTGAAGTTCACGCTTGCAAGGAGATTTTTTTCAGAAACCAAGTCCAGACGGAAGGAAAGAGGCCGCTGGGGTCTGCTTATAATGTGGCTTTACGGGACATGACAGTCCGGACACTGGCTTACTCATCCAAAATACATCAAACAGCCGCCCAAAACATAGATACTTGAGCACTGCCAACTTCCATCTGAGCTCTGAAGCACCCCCAAATCAAACCCAAAAAAAATCAGCTGCTACAGGCCCTCGTACCCCAGCTGAAGCAGCTTTTCTGCATGCGGAGGGTGGACAGGCCGCAACAATAACCGAATCCAAAAACCACGGCTTCCAATACGCTTCGGCAAACTTAAGTGGTGGATGATGCATCACGCCATCCCAAAGGCCACACCGATGTGGAGAATGAAATGGCAGGTGACTTACAAGACTGGATTGTTAGCATGTCCGTTACCAAAAACCCAACCGGTTCAGTCAGGCTGCGAAACAGGTTTCACGGACATTCAATAATTTGTGGCCAAAAGCACTTTTCACAACTGCAACTTCGTGTTCAAAAACACCAACCTTTCCACAGCATGACATCATCAAATTTTTCTTCCCCAGTGTCAAAGCAACTTGTAAACACAGGATAATCGACTTATAAAGTTAATTATTACATATAAATTCACAGCTTTTCGTGAAGTATTCTTTTTATATTCTAGCCTGAACATAAAGAAGCTGAAAAGCACTATCACACACAAGTAGGAAGCACCAGAAAGACACCAGCTTCTCCCATCACCAGAACGTTTGTCTGTGACTCGATCGTAAATGCAAGCCTATAAACCTTCTGTCAACCTTCAGAATCACTGCAATAATAGGCAGGATTTGAGGGCAGGGTGTCACTGGGACAACATTTTTAAAAGAATCTATCTGCTCTTTCTTTGTTTTACCACAATCAAGCTGAGTCATCCTTTGAAGATAAAGACTGACAGCAGACTGTGCTGTAAAGGCAGTTATGTCTGACAGGCCGCCATTATACTTATGTAATTTCTAGGACACTCCAAACTGTGTTCCTATGACTCTACGACACCATTGTCTAAACCACTGACACTATTATTAATACCTTCCATAGTTTACCTGGGCAGTACACAACTTAAGAATCAGTTGAATAGAAACAATTACATAAAACAAACAAAAGACTGCAGGTAGACATTACCTGCCTGGTATCCATATACTTAAATATATATTTTAATTTTAATGGAGCTACTTTTAGCAGATTTCTCACTAAGCATGCAGATTAAGACTGTTGGGCTTGCAGATTCATGGTAATGGATAATTCCACAAACAAACTGGTGCACAAACACCATCCTGAGCAGTGTTTTACAGCACAGGATGTAAGGATGGGGTTAAAATACGACCATCCAAAAATCCAGCAGAGCAAGGACAGCTGAATCGTGACTCATTTATTTCCCTCAGATTCTGACTCAGCTTTGGTTCAGGCAACCATTTCTGGTGAAAGACCATAGCGGTTCAACAGTAAGTCGCTACCACAGCAGCGAAACTTGGACAAATCAACAGGAAGGTTCTCCTGGTGTGCTTATTTTACTTCTTTTTCCGTTGTTTTTGCATAGTCAGTCAATACTGAAGTTCACCCACTGGGACAGCTTGGTTTCTGTGCTCAGAGATTTTAAGATGAAGCCGAGTACAACTTTACATCTTCATCCAAAACTCTACCCTCCCAGGATACACCCGAGAACAGCTCTAGTTAGTCTGACCACAGTGTTGCTGTTCACAGATTTCGCACATATAGACCTTCATCCGACTTAAAAGCCACACAACAGTAATGATGTTTTACAGTATTCAGAAGGCAAGATTATCAGATTTAATAGACACCAATGATGGGTGCACAGACTGAGCTTAGTTTTTTTTTTTTTTTTTTAACAAAACTAATGTAATCAAAGACTGAAGGGAAATAAAGCCAAATGCATTTTCAAGCTCCGGTTCAGCCTGCGTGGGACGCGCTGTAGCAGCCCGTCTCCCCACATCCCCCTTCTCCATCTGCCAAGCAACAGCTTCTCCACAACAGGATGTGATGTAGGGATTCGGCACATTATCTGTACAGCGTTAGGGCAGGGAGTTTGAGAGCAGAGCACACTTTTCAATCGGGCGATTATTCCCGTGCTTTGTCGCGACACGATAATAGGTGAACGCAGACACGGCTGCAGAAGACGGTCCGGGGCGGACGAGTGCAGTTCTCGCCTTTTGACACTAGGGGAAACCTGAGGTCTGATGGTGGACGTTCAAAAGCAAAAAAGCCAGGCAATTAACGGCGATGTACCGTCTCTCTTGTCTGTGGGTATCGTGTCAATCAGATCCGAATCGGGGAAAATCACCAATGCATCCGTGCCAAGCAATCGGTAAAACGAGGAGTCACGCCTGCTAATCCGCCGCATTGTCTACATACTCTTTTCTTGGTCACACCGGATCTCGGCGTCGCGCATCATTTACAGCATTAGTGTGCCACCAGAGAAAAATATGTCAGCCCCAACCAAGCACTGTACCGTGTGCCCATATATCCCCGATATAAACGGCGTAGCGAACAGTCAAAAACAATACATTTTCTTAACCAACCTTGTATACTTGTCCATAGGTGCCATTGCCGACTACTTCCACCAATTCAAAAATTCCAGCCGGATCCTGAAAATAATAATAAAAAAGTAGCTCAATAGATTGTAAGGAGAATTACTGGCAAATGTGTTTAAGTTGTGCTAAGGGTGGATACCTGGCACGTACGGCTTCAGCGTCCTATATTTCCCTTGCACATGCCAATGCATTGCAAACAAAGGAAAGATAGGAACTCCGCTGACTGCACCCTCCCAGCCCCGATAATAAACAGGCACAGGGCTTGTTTGCCCCAACAAAGGAAATCTGCCCGTTATGGAGGAACCTCGGCGTCGAAGAAGCGAATCCGAAATGTGTTATAAAGTCGTGAAAATCCTCGATCGCCGCACTAAATGACGGGATAACAACGCCGCCCTTGTCTAACACTCACCCGCAAAGACGAGAGGTCTATGTCCACCAGACTCTTAGCCGGAGAGTCGTTCGCCATCTTTTAAATAATAAATAAAAAGCGCGGCGTCTTATCCGTGGTGGCTTCACGCTGATCGTGTCTCCGCACTGCCGGAATGGCTCATGTGGCGCGGCGCTCGCCGATCGCTCTCGGTCGCTTGCAGCCGGTCGCAGCCTCGCAGGGACGCGCTACTCCATGTTGAGGTGGCAGGGGTAGCGGCAGCTCGCTCTCCGCGCACAGGAAGCCGGCGAGGGGAATGGCAGCGGGGGAAGGCAGGGCCTGGCTGCAGACTGGGAAGGGAGGGAGCGAGAGCGGGAGAGAGAGAGAGAGAGAGAGAAATAACGCTTCTCCGGGAAACCAGAGATTATGGGAGGAAAAAAAGTTTTTAAAAAGAGCTCCCCCTCTTCCACCTCTGACTGGGTAAAAAAATGAACGGAAACACGTTGTTTATGCACCAAAAAAAGGTACCGAATATATTTTGTTGCCGAAAGGAAAAACCGGCTTGATCTTTTTTTAATCTTCATCCGAGATCGGCTGCCGGGGCCATCAATATTCATAACGACATGGGTGTGGCGAGGCGACGAAAGGTCACGCCTTTCCAAACGCTGACACGTTATTCCCCCCAAAGGCGGAAAATCTCAGCCTCTTGGATTATATTTGGGATGGAAATCGAAGTAGCTATGTACGTACAGGGATAAAAATACGAAGTGTGTTTTTTTCTGGGGAGGTAGGGCGGGGTTCGTTTTATGTTGTATGACAACAGATGTTTATATTGACGGCTATATGTCTTACATTCGGCAGCTGTTGTGAAACGAGTCTACGGAAAAACTACCGACATTTTTATATGCAAATGATAAATCATATGAGAAACAGACTGCCGCAGTTACAGTCCTGTATATATGTTCGATTTGCATGAAACGTGATCCGACCGTAATAAAATTAATTAATTAAATTCTGTTTAACAGATGCGTTAATGCACTAAAGTTTAAATTCTTTATATATATGGGGTGTATTTTAATGATGCAATGTTATATAAAAATACTTAAAAAATTATAGTAATATTTGAGGCGCTGTGATGCAGGCGGATGGAGCAGCCACGTGCCCCGGGCCTAGAACCCATGGCCGTAAAGGGACTGGAGCCGCTTAGCTGCTGCCTTCTTGCAGATTAGCGGTACTGTCAGATGGTTGCGACTTGTGTTACACTGACAGCCCGCTGTAGGATGTGAATCTACGGGCTTTTGGCAAGATATGGCAAAAGCCATTTGAAATCAGTCGGCATGCTCACCTACTGTGCTGTAAGGGTTTCGAACCTGCCAATGCCAGAGGACCAAGAGTCAGTTAGTATGAGCTGCTTTGATGCTGCATTACAGACTGATGCCCAAGGCTGCTGCAGACTGGGTGGGGGGGGAGGTAGTGTAACCAGACCCGCTTGGCACCAGAAACGTGTTAATGGTGATGTCACCCTTTGGATCCTATTGGCTGGCCTGTTGGATCAACTTTTCTCTGCAGTGCTGTGTGCCCTGTGTCTTCTCTCCTTTTTAGTGCGTTACATCCTGTATTTCCTTCTTTACTGTTTTTCTTTTTTCCGTTGCTATGGTCTTTAAGAATAAGGGAATAAGGGACATGGTTTGCCTAGCATGTTAGCACTGTTGGCTGTTTCTGCAACTTGCTAATTACTGAAGCGATTTGTGTTGAGCGACTTACTGAATGGTGACACATAGCAGAGTGATTAACAACATGGACTTGTAAACTGAAGACTGTTCCCAAGCCTTAGTTACAGTTTGTGGTATAGAAGCTATTGTTATGATGAGAGCTCAGTGTATTTGGTGCTTCAAATGTAACTTGGTCACTAAGTAAATTGTCACCCAAAACAGTCAAGACACAGTAGCCCTCTGTGGTGGAGTTCACCACCTTTTTTTTTTACATCGTGCCACTTGAAAAGTAGGAAATCAGGGTTACGCTTCAATATAAACTGAAGAAACACTTAGCATGCAGCCTCTTTGTGACGCATTAATAAACTTTTGTCTGCAAAAACAATCACACGTATTTCTGCCACAAACATTTAATCTGCTCGATCAGATTAGAGGTTAATTAGAGTCTGTCAGGAGGGAAACGGGGCTCCGGAATTTCCCGAGATATTTCCCCATTGTCGTTAGTACTATTGTCCCCCTTCCCCCAATCCTTTCCCTCAGTTCTGATAGTGATGTTTCAGGTTCCTACTGGGTAAATTGCAAGCTCTGGATTTTTTTCATTGATCCAGCAGGGGGCCCTGGTTCTTCCCTCAACATGTGCCCCCCCCCACCGTCTTTGTTAACCCTTACTAGCTATGATGTGTTACAGGTTTTTGTAGCAGTTTGACTGAATGGGATGTAATTATTGCAATTGATTTGAAATGTTTCACATAAAGCTGTGCAAATAATAAAATCTAATCTGAATTTGCTTTTTATCTATAATGAATGAAAAGAGGGTGTTTGAGTTTTCAACAGCACTTTGTCCTCAGTAGAGTTTGGTTACTGTTTTGTTTCAAACAAATCAGTCACTGTACTGGGATCTTTCCACTGAAGTAAATGACTTTGTCAGTCTTACATTCTTAAAAGCAAAAAATTGGCCTAGTACAGGGGTGGGCAATCTTATCCGCAAAGGGCCGGTGTGTGTGCTGGTTTTTGGGGTAACCTTTAGGTCAGCTGTTCA
>JAODJX010000037.1:2433827-2445202 GCA_026776945.1 Isichthys henryi | reverse complement strand
AGTTACGTAATTGAGACTGAAACTAGAAACTGTAAACTGGATGGAGTTAAACAGCAAAACGGTTGAAGAGGCATGAGAATTTTTTAAAAGCACATTGTTGCAAGTTCAAGAGGACTTCATACCTGTTTCCAGCAAGACTAAATCTAGGGAACTGCAACCAAGGTGGTTTACTAAGGAAATTAAGAATAAAGTTATGAGGAAAAGGGCTCTCTTCCACAAATGGAAATTAATTAATGATTTAAAAACTAAGTAGGAGTATCTAAGTCTACAGGTGGGGTTAAAAAACAACATTAGACTCTCGAAAGACATTAGATTGTCGAAAGAAAAATAGCATTGGAGGCTAAGGATGACATTAACAGCTTCTGACAATATTTTAACTCCAAAAGAGCTGTAAAAGCTGAAATCACTAATTTGCAGCATAGTAAGGGCCATATAATTGAAAATGAAATTGATATATTAAATGAGTTTAATGATTATTTTACACAGGTATTCACAATAGAAACCATGAGTAACTTACCACCATTCAGTACGAATACAGCGTTGTCATTGACTAATATATGTAAACTGAGGCTGATGTGGTACAAAGCCTAGCTTAGCTCAAAATAAATAAATCGCAGGGCCCTGATGGCATCTTACCTATAGTTTTAAAAGAGATGAGGGATATTATTAGCCAACCTTTAACTTTAATATTCCAGAAATCGTTATCTGCAGATGTGGTACCTTCTGATTGGAAGCGTGCTAATATAACATCCATATTCAAAAAAGGGGATAGAAGTAATCCAGCAAACTATAGGCCAATCAGTTTAACTAGCATTACGGGAAAAATAATGGAAGCTATAATCCAAGTGAAAATGGAAGATTACCTGGATGCAAATAACATTCTGAGGGATAGCCAATACGGATTTAGGGGAGGTAGATCCTGTTTAACGAATTTACTTGAATTCTTTGAGCAAGCTACAAGGGAAATTGATCACAAACAGGCCTACGATGTCATCAACTTAGATTTCCAGAAGGCCTTTGATGTTGTTCCCCACAAACGGCTCTTGCTTAAGCTCAAAGCTGCAGGGATTATAGGAACTGTAGCAGCTTGGATCGAAAACTGGTTAACAGACAGGAAGCAGCAAGTAGTTATTAGAGGCACAATGTCACAGTGGGCCTGCGTTCATAGTGGGGTACCGCAGGGTTCAATTTTAGGACCACTGTTGTTCCTAATTTACATTAATGATATTGACGCCAATATGTACAGTAAACTGGTTAAATTTGCAGACGACACCAAGCTGGGTGGTGTAGCAGATACTGATCTAGCAGTGGAGAGGCTACAACGGGATCTGGATTTAATTAGCGACTGGGCTGATACTTGGCAGTTGAAATTTAATGTAGATAAATGTAAGGTAATCCATGCACGGAGAAGAAATATAAAGTACAGATATTTTATGGGTTCCACTGAAATAAAGGTAGCTGATTACGGGAAAGACCTCAATGTGTATGTTGATGCTTCCACGTCCCACACTCACCAGTGTGGGGAAGCAATAAACAAGGCCAATAGGATGTTGGGTTAAACTCCACACACCTAGAGATGTAAGACAAGGGAAGTGATATGATTATATAATTCCTTGGTAAGACCCCACCTAGAATATTGTGTGCAGGTTTGGTCACCATACCTTAAGAAGGACATTGCTGCCTTGGAAAAGGTGCAACGTAGGGCTACAAGAATGATTCCTGGTCTTAGAGGAATGTCTTATGAGGAGAGATTAGCTGAGCTGAATCTGTTTAGCCTCGAGCAAAAGAGACTAAGGGGGGACATGATCCAGGTATATAAGATCCTAACAGGACTTGATGCCGTTCAGCCAAATGGTTATTTCAATATTAGTTTAAATACTTGAACTTGTGGCCATAAGTGGAAATTAGCGGGAGAACAATTTGAGGAAGCACTTCTTTACACAGCATGTAGTTACAGTATGGAATAGTCTTCCTGTTAGTGTAACGCAAGCTAAAACACTGGGTCCCTTTAAATCGGAGCTAGATAAGATTTTAACAACTCTGAGCTATTAGTTAAGTTCTCCCCAAACGAGCTTGATGGGCGAATGGTCTCCTCTCGTTTGTAAATTTCTTATGTTCTGTTCTTAGTTATGACAAGGGCATTACAAAGTGGCGTTATTGCCTAGTAACAAGGTATCTTTCATCGGTTTAGGAAAAGATAATTATCATGGAGCTCTCTCTACTTTAGAGGTGTTTACTAGGATTATTGCAGATACGCACGGCGAGGTGCAAATTATGGCATCAGCATATGAAAGAAAATGTTATGCTTTTGCGCATATCACATCAAACAGCGGGAAATTCACTGGGTGAGCTCCATGTCATTTTTTTTAACCCTTTTAAGTGTGGCAGCAACATTCTTGATGATTTGTCTATTTAAATAAATGTAAACAACGATGAATAAATAATGTGTTATTAATAACCGAACCCAAGTGAAACAGGAGAATTTTTAATTGCAGGTAAGTCAGTTCTTGGGCCCTTACTGTAATTATTGAAGATTTCACAGACAAATCATATCTCAGGTGTTTTATTGAAATACAAAATAAATTAAATCTTTTTACTGTACAAATACTACGATAAATGCAGCATTTTGTGTGATATACAAAGGAAATGGCAAACAGAGGTTAGAAATAAAATGTGTAACAAGACTATTTTACAGAAAACATGTAAAGGCCTCAAATTGTACATTGTTCCAGAAACAATTATGGTAAAATTATCCACTTGGGTCAATGAGACAAAAACCAACAATGTCAAGTACATATACAGACATTGAAAAAAATAATAAATAATAAAAACACAAAACTGCAGTAATTTATCAAAGCTAACTGCAAACTAATTATCTGTGTACCATTTTGACTGGATCATTCAAAATTATAAAAAGTCATACTTGAGGCTGGTCTGGATTAATGCAAATTCAAGCTTAAAAGCCAATTACCAGTAAGCTACCCAAAACTTAAAGGAAAACAGGACCATAAAATAACCTCATACTACCAAACCGAGGGAGGTGCTTTCAAAATAGTGAACAACCACCTATTTCAGCACAGTTCCCTTGATCACCAAGTATTCAGTCGGCAACAATCCCCCCGCCTCCCACCCAGGAGAATTTCACAATGAAAAGACGTTCACTTGGCAAGTTTGAAGGCAGCCAGGAGGTACCTGCATCTACCAAAAAACCAACCAAAAAGGCTTCACAGTAAGGGGTACAAGTCTGACCTCAATCACCACCATTCCCCGGTCTAGGAGTGAGCTCCAACGTAAACAGCAGGAGCGGCACTAACGCTCTCATTGACAGAGCCACAGCACACCAGCTCTGAGGAGATTCAGAGACTCTGAATAAAAAAGGTAAACACAACCATACAAAATACACACCCAGTGATACACATTTCCAAAAAAAGACAATTGTAACGAGATAAAACATAGGACACAAAACGAAACACTCCAAAAGTAGACTGCATGCAGCCTGATGGAAGAGTTTGGCTTAACCACAAAGCGACAGGCCAGCCACTGCAGTTCGGCGTGGTGCAGTTCGGCAACCACACCCATATCTTCAGTCCCTCAAAGCCTCAAACCCAGTCGAGCAGTGCATTCCTCTAACGTCTACGAAAACGCAGACAGCCTCGCACCGTGACGGCAGTAGCCTTTGCATGTAAACTTGAGGTGAAGGATGCTACATTTACATGTGCACAGCACTGGTGTCTTAGTGGTGCTCTAGCACCAGGCCGCCATGACCAAACATTGCTGGGTCAACCATTCAAGTTGGTCACCTGCTTTCTGTTCCAAGCTAATTGGTCCAGATTTGTGAGTGATGCAAAAACCCTGCCTACTGGAGTTCCACTTGATTTTTAGAGACTCAAATACGACATTGTGCAACAACGGCAGAACATAAAATTCACACAATCACAAAAATGGTAACACTTTCAAAGTAAGTCACAAATACCTCCAAATGTCAGACGAAACGAGTGGAGCCCCAAGTAACAGACCAGACGTTCCAAAATTCATATTTTTCAGGGCTCACGTGTTCTTCTCTCTCTTTTAGGATTCCGCAGTCAGAATAGCAGCACAAAACAAGAACCCCACATTCGAGTTACTTTTCAGATTTGACTAATTATTTGGTTTCTTTCTCTTCAAAACGTACGACGTAGAAAAAAAAATGGATCAGTCAGAACCCAGAATACAGCCCAGACCTGAGAGTAAAAGAGCAGAGATGGGGAGGGGGGTTAATCAGATGGATCTGTGGTGGAGGGGCTCAAATTGCAGTGCAGAGGGTTAAGAGTTAAGCCCATGGTGGGATGCGAGCCCTAGTATGAGGCATATCAGACAGCCCAGGCTGACCCGCTTAATCTTTGGGAATCCATATCAGCATGACCCCTGCCCCCTAGGGGCGGGGCCAGGCAGGGATGTCACCGTGCCCTTTTGCGGGTCACATAGATGAGGACACGTCGGATGGCAAGCAGCCGGTCCTTCAGAGAGGTCATGGCCAGGATGCTGAGCTGGGCCCGGTTCTCCAGAGGCAGGACTGCCAGCAACCACCAGCACCAAGTCGGACCGTTAGGGCAGCCCTGCAGGGCGGAACATACAAGCCACCAGGGTGAAGGAACGAAGCAAAAACGGGAACAGGCAGCCTTCAAGCCTCAAGCCCAAATGACTCAAGCGGAATGATGTGCCTGCTTCAAATGATGCACAAGTGATGGTACAGTCATAGGATAGAGCTGTCTGTGTCACACGGAGGGGGTTACCCTACCTGAGGGTCGGGGTCCCGTGTTGGTAAGTTGCCAAAATGGCTGAGGATCTGATTCCTCATGGTGTCCTTGAGTGAGGTGAACCAGCTGGTGGCGGTCTCATACACAGAATCATGAAGTCTTAGCAGCTCAGCCAGCTCCTCCCCATATACCTGACAAGCGGGAAAGGACAGCAGCATAGTTATTACATAGATGCACACAGAAAGCGCAGATCTCTCTCTCTCTCTCTCTCACACACACACACACACACCTTGCGGTCCTCCAGGTACTCGATCTTGGCCGTGTTGTAGCCATCCCTCTGGCCGTGGCTCAGCACTTTGAAGCGCGCTACTCCGATGGTGTCCACGACCGACCGTCCATCAGGGAAGAACTTCACATTCCTCACCTCCAGCATGCAGCCGTAGTCTGCAAATCTGTACAGTGATATGCAGACCGTCGCTCAGGGGGACAGTCACTGCCCATTGCAGGTTGATAGGATAAACCAACACTAGTATGCAGACCATTGCTCCCGGAGACAGTCATTACCTATCGCAAACCGACAGGATAAGCCAGCTCTAAGATGCAGCCTGTCGCTGAGGGGGACAGTCACTGCCCATTGCAGGTCGATAGGATAAACCTGTTCTTACATGCACAGATGGAGCAACTGGCCATCACAGGCCAATAAGATAAACCGGCTCTGCAGTCTACCACTGTGTTGCACTTCCTGTATATTCAGAATACCCGAAAGCTGGAACATCACTAACATTTCTTCATTGGTTTACATCCAGCTGCAGCGATCAGAGTAACATAGGTCATTCAGTTGTAACACCATCTCACTGCTGGTGTCAATATGCTTTTAGCTCAGTATGTTATGAAGCAGGGCTTTGGAATAGATTACGTGAATTTAAAAAACAAACATATATCATAGGCATGCATGGAGGGAGTGACACGAGAAATAGGATCTGTGTGGGCGGTGCATGCATTTTAGCAATTATTACATTGTGGGAACCAGATTTCCCCACAACATGATAATCTGTAACTTTTTACATTGTGGGGACTTTTTTTTTTTTGTCCAAACAAGGATAACCTCAATATTATAAAAATCTGTGACTGCAATCAAAAAGCGAAACATCATTTTGTTTGGTTACTTATGGTTAAGGTTAGGGCTGGGTAGGGGTTAGGGTTACTGGAATGAGGGTTAAACCCATACAGAAGAATGGAGAGTCCCCATAAAGATACGAGTACACAGACTGTGTGTGTGTGTGTGTGCGTGTGCGTACGCGTGTGTGTACAGCGTGGGTATTGTCAGGGTCCTGCTCACCCCTTCAGCTCATCAGCAATGCACATGCCAAACTGCCGGGTTCCCGTCTCCATGGATCTGCGAATCATGAGTCGGTAGCGTGGCTCGAAGACGTGCAGTGGGCAGGGGATTGTGGGAAATGCCATGGTACACACAAAGATGGGCACTTCCTGGTTTAAGCTGTAGAAAGAATGAACGATCAGACCTGTATCAGGGACCCCAAAAAGGCACGTCACCGTGTGGCTGCCAACCATGCTGCACTGGATGATGGTACCACGTTGAGCAGAAAAACTAGAAAACATTTTAAGAAATATACTGCAAAAAATGTATTCATTTAAGCCATTTGACATAATGACTGGATTGTCATTCTATGGTTCTGCTGTAGTACTGGCTTCACTTCGAATGAAAATGGGCTTTGACCAGTGATAAACTTTGAGCTTGTCTCTTTGGAATTGGGCTCCACCGTCTGCGAGATGATCAGGAGACACTGCCCAAAGTTTGTCAGTAAAAGGATATCGGATAACTATTAGGAAGGATGGGTAACCAGTTCAGATGTGCTCTTTTGTTTATTAGGCAACTTGTGTCAAAGGGTTCTCTGTGTCCTGGTTTAATAAAGGGGCTGTATTTAAATGGGTGAAAGCCCACTAGCCTCTTTTCTGGTACCAGCCATACAGAGCTATAGTGTCATTTCATTCAATGTGACTTACAATGTGCTTCCACCAATCATGATAAATCATAATACATCATAGTAAAAACCCAACCCGCCCACAAGACAACCCTGCAGGAGAGTAATGTGGGGAGCAGCACTGTGTGGTACATCAGGACATCACGGGTCAGAGACGGCCTGAAACCGGAGCCTTAGGCACCACTGAGCCCTGATGTGAGCAAGTCCACCATTCCTGTCACTGTCAGCATACCAGCCGACGCAGACTAACAGTCCCGCATTTCGGGCAGGTGTGCTCCACGCCCTGGAAATAAATGTTCTGAGGCTGCTGCCTGAGCCACTAGTTTCTGTGACCTCATCTGTTTTCACATGCAGGTGCATCAACCGCCAGGCACAACACAGTGACCCACTTCCACCACAACTACATGTTCAGTTACATTAAGTTACGGATGGTGCAATTTACCGTTATAAAACAAAGCAGCTATTTTTGTGGGTACTCTTAACTATAAACGCAAAGGCCAAAGGACAGCCATACAGATAGCGGGAGAAGCAGAACACTGTCCATCAGCACAGGCCACCATATTTGGACATGATGACACTTTCCTACAAAGTAATGGGGGAGGGTCCCTATTACAGTGAATTAGGCAGAGTCACGGCAACTCCCCGCACTCACTTTGACAGCTCCTTCAGCTCCTCCTCGTGGATCTTCTTCCTCTCAGCCAGCTCCTCTGACAGGTAACGCCGCAGCACCTCTTCCATCAGCAGGGTCTTTTTGTACCCCCTGGTGGCCAGGTACTGCAATTACACACAAAAACATTTTGTTCCATTTTTAATGCAATTCTTAGGTGACAAAACAGAGCAACAACTAAATACAGCCACCTCATTTTTCATTAAGTTCATACAATTTTACCAATGAGGAAGAAAAAAACCAATGTAAAAGGTTAAAATGGCAACATCCATTTGCTTATAGTCTTTCCTGTATTAACAAAAACCTACATATTTTAGCAAGACATTTATCTCATATCTGCTAACATAGAGATTACATAACATCATAAAGCAGAAATTCAGATGTAAAAAAAGCACAGAGTATAACCATTACTCACATGTGTGAGAAAGAGTGTGGCTGCCCATTCTTAACTTCACCCCCACCCACAGGCTATTCTAGGTAACATGAAATTGTATATTTTAACATCTTACCCCTGAGGTTACTCTCATCTTCACAGTCTGGCTTTACCACAATACATCATTGTTGTAAATAACTGACTGCTCATTGCACTGTACTTGCTGTATTTGTTTCAGCGTTCCTTGCACTGACATGCACTCTTGTACATTTATCACCCACACATGCATGCTGTACATACCAATCGCACTGTATGAGACCATTGCCTTAACTGTGTATCTGCTATATGACAGCGGGAGACACATTACACGTGGGTGAACACACTTGGCCAATAAACCCGATTCTGATTCTTTATGCTATGAGGCGCCTTGGCACTTGGTACTTCAAAGTACAGTTGGTACCTCAATACATCTCAGCGTTTGAGATCGGACGCCCTTATGTGCCATTCCCCAAACAGCAGACGGGGGGCGCTCACGGTGCGCTCACCTCTGATAGGTTCTCTTTGCACAGTGGGCAGTTCGGGTTGTGGTCCAGGCACCGTTCCAGGCACTTGAGGCAGAAGGTGTGACCACAGGGCGTGGCAACTGGCTCATAGAACAACCTGTGGGGTGAGGATATCTTTAAATATAGCTTCGAATTTCAATGGAAATAGTTATTTTGCAGTCAGTTAAACAGTAAATAACTAGTAACAACCTGCGAACAGAGTACACATTATTACAGTATCTGATGAAAAGGTAAGGCTGAGGCTTTACCTCATGCAGAGGGAACACTCCATATCTGCACTTTCCAGCAGCTGTGAGGGCACCGCTCTGCACCGCGAGGGTGCAGGGGCATTCTGAGAGGAGCAGGGGGCTTCTGAGCAGCACACAAACAGGATCAGACACGAACACTCACTCACTGCACATTAATGGGAGCAGTGACACATCAGCACTGCCGCTATGATGACCAAACGCGAGCACAATAAACAAGTCAAAGAAGCAAAACACTAGTTATTTACACATTTATATTTTCAGGCTACACAACAAGCAGGAACCCCAAGTAGATAGCTGCTGTACCTTGTCTAAGGACCTTGCAGGGGGGGGCAAAGCCAGAAGTGTCGCTGGACCCCTTCCTCTTGAGGTCTGAGAGTACAGAGGTCAGGGTCTCATGCTTGCCTGGTGATGGCAGCTTGATGGGGCCATCGCCTCGCGGGAACGGGGGGTCCTGGGGAAAGGCACACATGGTGGGGGGACGGGGGGGGGCACAGGAGAGGAGCATAAGAATAAGAAAGCAAGTGATCCTCCACAGGAACTGGACTATACATGTAGAAGAGGAGAGGAGATGAGGGAGATGACGAGAGAGGAAGGGCAGGGGAGAGAGGACAGAAGCCTGCCTCCTGGTTCTCTCTGCAGAGGATCCTCCCCGCTCTCTGACAATAGGGGGGGTGAGTTATGTATAACTAAGCAGGTAGTGATGTTCCCCTGGAACTACTGTACTATACATCTAGAAGAGGAGGAGAGGACAACAGAGGAGATGTGGAGAGAGGAGAAAGAGGAGGGAAGAGCAGAGAAGATGAAGAGAGTAAGGGCAAGAAAGAGAGGGGAGGGGAGAGTAGAAAGGAGGGTAGAAGACAGGAGGGAGAGGAAGGGCAGGGAGGGGAGAGGAAAAGAGTGGAGAGGAAAAGAATGGGAAGATGCGACGAGAGAGGAGCAGAAGGGAAAGAGGACAGGAGCCTGCCTCCTGGTTCTCTATGCAGAGGATACCCCACCTGGGGGTGAGTTATGCATAAGACAACCAGAGGAGTTATGGAGAGAGTAAGGGCAAGGAGGGGAAAGGCGAAGTGGGGAGAGAAATGGAAAGGTGAGGAGGGGTGGAGAGAGGTGGGGAGAGGAGAAAGGAGAAGAGGAGAGGAAGGGGCGGAGGAGAGGGAAAGGGAGAGGAGCCTGCCTCCTGGTTCTCGCTGCAGGTGACCATCGGGGAGATGAGTTATGCATAACAAAGTAGGTGATCCTCCACTGAAACTACTGAACTATACATACAGAACAGAGGAGAGTTGAGGATATGAGGAGAGAGGAAGGGCAGGGAGAGGAGAAAGAAGGAGAGTTATCACTGCAGAGAATAGCCCCCCTTACCTTTGAGGAGCCCGCCTCCTGGCTCTCATTGCAGAGGAGGCGCTGGGCAGAGCCCAGGAAAAGTAGGGGTGGTGGCTTGAATCGGGCCGGCTGGTGAGGCCGCAGCGGTGTAGGCAGGCCGTCACTCTCAAACACGGAGGAGAACATCTCACTGAGTATCTGCCGGACACATGGGGAGCTCACTGAAATTGACAGGAAGCTGAAGAGCAGAGCATACGGCAGCAAGAACGCCCCAAAGCATGATGGTACCTTCTGTGCTTCCATCTTGACGGAGGTGCAGTGGGGCTTGAGCGCCATGCAGAGCAGGTACTCCTGCAGGGCCTCCTCCTGCCGCCCCCCTTTGCTCAGCGCCGCAGCCTTCGTGCTGTGAGCCTGCAGACACAGGCTGGTGTGAACTTTCCGGAAGACGGGTCGCAGGACGGCACCAACTGGCAGCCTGGGAGGCCGAGCAGGGTGGGGGAGAATGCTGCGACTGCTCTGCCAGGAACTGACCGGGCGGGGGGAGCAAACATCACCTCGTGTGGAAAGCAGGTATGAGATGCAGGTATCTGTCAGGTGGAAGCTGCGGGTCCTGACATCATGGCACTTCATCCCACCCAAGACAAAGGCCAGCTCTCCAGCGGGCAGGAAGAGCAGGCAGAGCAAGAGAGCAGGGCGGTGGCCACATGGACAACTGATCTGCTTACGCCGCCAAGCATATGCTGCCGTATGCGTATGCTCACGTCGGCATGTGCGTGATCACCGATCCCCTTGTCCCCGCCCTGGTGATTATCTGGCCTGCATCCTAAAGCTAGGATTATGACACTGGACCACATACCTGTGGCAAAAACGTCATAAACTGTCAGAGTCAGTGTGGTGTGGGGCTGCATACAGCCATGTTTGAGCTCACTTCATGGTCATGTGGCTTTCTTACAGGTACTATGGTTTATCCCTACACATGCACAGGCATGCTGCTTGAGTAACGCTGCTTGTAAACAGCCCTCAGTCAGCAACTGTCAGTGTGCATCCCATTCGGAATATGTCCTGACCAGGATGCAATCAGAGTAAGCAGAGACACATGGAAAGAAAAAGAGTGAGCAATTTGTATTTTCAATGCAATTCTCAGGTGACAAAGTTAAGCAAGTTACAGGCAATGTAATGGGCAGTTGTACCTTGGCTAGAAAGAAGTGGAACCCCCTATACTTGGGGGGGGGGGGCACCTTAAACAGAGAGAGGCGGAGTCCGACGCTCAGGGGGCCGTACCACGGGCAGACAGAGGCGGAGTCCCTACGCTCAGGGGGCCGTACCACGGGCAGACAGAGGCGCAGTCCCTACGCTCAGGGGGCCGTACCACGGGCAGACAGAGGCGCAGTCCCTACGCTCAGGGGGCCGTACCACGGGCAGACAGAGGCGCAGTCCCTACGCTCAGGGGGCCGTACCACGGGCA
>JAODJX010000037.1:2391721-2402166 GCA_026776945.1 Isichthys henryi | reverse complement strand
CCTGGGTTGTTCCCAGCCTCGTGCCCATTGCTTCCGGGATAGGCTCCGGACCCCCCGCGACCCAGTAGGATAAGCGGCTTAGACCACATAGTACTGCGGATGCGATTAGCACTGAAGTGGCGGTGACGAACCGGGCAGCTCAACAGCTACAGCATCTTTTCAAAGAGGAGACATTGTGGATAAACAAGATAAAACAGACGCGGGTGGTGCTTTTTGCAGTTTAAAGTGCGGCACATTTATTAAACATAAAGATACACCGAATTTATACAGATCAGTAACTTTTCAGTGTCACAATAAGTCTCTCACTAACATTTAAATGAAATCTGTTTACCAAATTGTGGCGAAAAGCCGGCGCCCAGATGAATGTTTACGACCGTCATCCAAAGCCCTAGTCATTGTTGCGCAGGCACCATAGAATTGTAATTAAATGGCAATATGATATAGTTGTACATGAAGTATGTTTGCCATTTTCCTCTTCCCTCCATTTTGATTTTTGAGTCAGCGGAACAGGAAAACCAGTTATGTTCTTGGGTTTTAATGTACATTTTTTGTAAAGTGCTGAATGCAGGCAAAGAGAATTTAAATCACCTCAGCAGATACATGCACACAACAATTAGGATGACTACGGCCACAGTACACATACATCTCCATCACATAGAGCAGGGGTTCTCAAACTCGGACCTCGGGACCCACTGCCCTGCTTGTTTTCCAGCTATCCCTGCCCTATACACTGCTGAGTACCTGGATCAGGTGTGTTCAGTCAATCAGAAGCTGAAAGACAGCTGGGGCTTGTGTGTGGGGTAGGGATAGCAGGAAAACAAGTAGGGCAGTGGGTCCCGAGGACCGACTTTGAGAACCACTGACATAGTGCAAGGCGCACTAAAACCTCCGAGGTGCCTGTTCCTCTAACGTGCGTCTCTCATTACCCCCGATGAGGCTGCCCCGGGGTCCCTCACCTTCAGGAACCCTGAAGTTCAAGTTGATGAACTTGCTGGCAAACATGAGGATGAGCAGCACCCAGCCGCAGGCTCCGAGAAGAAGCCAGTGCTGCCGCATGGTTTGGGGTATCAGCCGTCTGCCATGAGGCACCTGCGTCAGGAAGTGCTGGAATCCGGCAACAGGGCGAACATGACAGGAAACATCTTAAAAGGCGCTAATCACGCGTCTCAGGCGAACTTTCTCATGGTGGAAATACAGTAACAGTTCCCAAGTCATTTCAACGCCCATTTCCATCACAAGCTCTCCTTTGTATAATCGCACCCGTCATTAGGATTAGCCACTCTCGACCCAGAATGATCCAACGTCCAGTAAGATGACTTTACTATGTCCCTTTAAGGTACGTAGGGGATTAGATCCGCATTTTTGGATGCCAAACTGATCTTGCACAAAGCTAAATAATTACATAACAAGAGTTAAACATACATCGGTGATGTTTCAAATACTACATGTAACCAATCTACAAAATGACTTTCTTGGTGTGTATACTCACTTCATCCTGCTTGGCAGGCATGTGCCCATGCAACACGGGAAACGTCAAAAGCTTCATGCTGAGTCTGTTTACAAAACTGAAATAGCCTTTTCTATTTAGCGAATGAAAACTACACGCCCGCGTTAATAAAACAGAGACCTTTACTGGAGGTGGGGATCTAATATTCGTTTTAATGCCAGACCAGGCCGAGGACTATGTGCAACAAACCAAGACCGACGGCAGGATGGCTGCGGCCGATCGCGGATGAAAATAACAACAGATCATAGCTAGTATTAACGCACAAATCGCTGGCAAAGCGCACCTACCCACCTGCCGATTATACCCCAACTGCGGACAACTCAGTCCCGTACCTCCATGGACCGTCCAGGGCTTCTCCCATCGACACGGGCTTCTCCTACTACAGAGACATCTTTTCCGACAGATGCGACAGAAAGCAACAGCGCCCTCCGGCGTTGAATGAATTAAGCCTCCGAATGTTGAAATAGCATTGATGTGAGAGGCTGCTAACTGGTTATTATTACAATATAAAAATAGAGAATATTTTATTGTATCGCCCTATTTTTAATTAAATTAATTATTATAAATTATTAATAAGAATACAGTTTTTTATACTTACTGAGCAGTTACTATTCTGTCGCAGTAAAGCGCCACGAGTGACTGTGAGGTATACTTTGAAATACACAAATGAGGGTTGGGGAAATAGCTGGTAATCTTCACCATTATCATTTCAAAATATATCGACGAAATATGCATTGTATACAGTGATGTTCAGTATTTAAGATCTTAATTCTGATCTAAAGTCCGCATACACAGCAGGTTTATGAAATTGGTTTTGTTACCTCTGATGTACTCATTACGGTTTAGCACTTAAGAGCAGCATGGAGTCAGATCTCCTGCTGGGCCAAACAACATTCGTTCGTTATAGGTGTCTTGAGAGAACATGTGACCATGTACCCACCAGCAAAATTAACGGCTGTCATTGGATATTTTTGAAAGTTAAATGTATTTTTTTGGGTTAAATAACTTGAGCTAAGTTCATGTGACCCCCTTGCACTGATTTTCTCAGGGTTAAGGCTACTGTTTGTTCTTTTAGATAGGAACTTAGTTCAGAAGATTTAGTCAAACCTCGTCAATTTAGTCAAACCCTTCATGTCAACCTCGTCAACAAGTTTCAAAGTTGAAGCTTACCGTCTTACGTACGTAGGACAATGAGATTTTTAATTTTAATACATCTTGCAGAATAATTGAGACAACAATGCAATCAATCAATCAATCATTTATTTATATAACGCATTACAACACTAAAGTGACCAAGATGCTTCACGATCAAGTGCAATACAAATATAAAATATGCAAGCAATATAGGTTCTGTATTAACAATAAATAACTCAAAATAATACAATGGGTCTAACAAAAAGTAATGACAGTGGTGATGACAGAGTGCGAATGACTACCAGCTTAGCTTACAGTGCCATTTTATCTTTGAACTTGCGAATTTGTAATAACGCTCTGTACTCTTACAGTGGGCAAACAGATGAAAGCATGGTGTATCGGAGCATACTGAAAATGTTTGCAGGGGATCCAATGAAACGTGCCTACAGTATAACCACAATCACAGTTATCCAACAAATGTGTCGTCAGGCAGTTTATTTTAATTATTACTAGACTGGGAAACTCATTCATACGCGTTAAAACTTGCGTAAATGTGATTTTCGTGACGATAAAGATTTAAATTAACAAAACAATAAATAGCAAACTATGTACAAATTTCCGAATATTATTTTATTACAAAACAAAGTATTTTGTTATATATGTTATGCTAAATAACATTATATGTATGGGAACTAAACCATACATTCTGTTCAAATCACGTTCATTTCTAACATTGTTGCCCCGCAGCGCTTTCCATGACACTTAAGCATATACATATAGCATATACATAGCACAGTGTGCAAGCAGGAATAACAAGATTCATTACAGTTGCATTTTTACAAAATGTTCCTAGTTTCTGGGGGGAAATACTTCCCTTAATTAACTGTGACTCACTGTGGATACCTCATACAACAAAACCCCTCCCTGTTTCTCGCAGCACATTCAGCCAGATGTGTATGTAAAGTCACTACCCCACCCCACCCCCCACCCAGACAGACTCAATCTCACAATTCGTGCAATAAATTGTTAACGGAGCAATGAGCTGGCATTTCTAATCCCATGACCACCGGGTACTATTTCCTCGTGATGGGAGGAAAAGCTCTGTGGGTGGGATTATGCTGGGACCACCAAGAATTGACTCACTTCCTGCTGCACAATTCCGTAGCGGACAGTACACAGTAATCCCACCCTTTGTGGCTTTCAAAGCCTCATTCCTCCCATCACTGCTGTTTGTAGCAAATAAATAAAATTGGTTCTGGTTGTTCATGGTAATCAGCACCATTAGTTTGGATGATGGTTTGGGTCCAGAGAGATAAGCAAGTCATTGTACCCTTTAAAAAACCAGGAATACCCTCCAGTGTGTATATGTGTAGAGTTTACAAATGGTAATTTCATTTGTTTGATAGTTGGGCTAAATGCTCCCTTAATGACATTAGACATCAGTAGCAGTGGGTCATGGTTAAAGAAAAAAACCAGATACTCCCCATCTTCCAGTACAGGGTGATGAGAGATCTTAGAGTCTATCCCACAGAAGGTAGAGGAACAGCCCAGACAGGATGCCAGCATTAAACACATGCTTCATATCAACTGCAGCACACAAAAGAATTTCAGTAAAATCTAAAAAAAAGTGCTTTATTTGTTGTTTGCACAAGTACAGATACATAGGAGTGCTTCTCTTCACCTGCCCCACCATGCTCTCCATAGCTTGGGGGTCACAGTGCAGGGTCAGCTAACATTCAGCACCGCCAGAGATGGGGGTTAAGGGCCTTGCTCAAGGGCCCATGGACATGTGACTGTTCTCACAAGGATGGGGCTTAACCCGGTGATATTTTCATCACAGGCACAAAGACTTAGACTACTGAACCACACACTAACCCCCCCCCCCCCCATTGATCTTTCTGAGTTGCAGCACCCTGAGCTCAAAAGGTCTTTGGCATCTATGTGGTCTAATATAATAAATAATAGTACAGAAACAATCAATAATGAACAAAACCCTCTAAAACAGTAGGATACTAATATCTCTAATTGAAAAAAAATATTTTAAGACTTTATTTTGCACCAAGGTTAATCAGGTGTGATTTTTACCACATGCTCTGTGACTCTTTAGTGGAGTAAGTTGATGATGTCAAAGTCTAGATGACCAAATTTTGTATGAGGCCATTTAAAAGTTCCTGCAACAATAAGCTCAATTAGAACAATTGAGTAACACAAAGCCTGTGGTATAACGACATAAAATGGCACATGCTGAGGCCGGGCCTACCCAGAATTCCTATGAACAAGTGGAATTTGCAAGTGTGGCAACCTTCAATATTAATACATGCTAGTCAACCGAAAGGCTTAGAACCGAATCTAAATTGCACATGGCAAATGGAAGGTGCACTGTCCATAAAGCCACCTCCGCACTACATGACTTTTAAAGTTGCCAGATTGCTGTACTGTTCACACTACAAGACTTATCTTGTAATCGGGAGTCTTTAAGTTGTTGTGACTCCATGCTGTTGTGGTCACAGGGACAGCCACCTCCTCTGGTTCCTCCAGAGGAATACCAAGGCGTTCCCAGGCCAGCCGAGAAATATAATCACTCGAACGTGTCTTGGGTCTGCCCCATGGCTTCCTTCCAGTTTTACATGCCTGAAACACCTCCCAAGGGAGCCGTTCAGGAGACATCCTGGATAGATGCCTGAACCACCTAAACTGGCCCCTTTTGATGCAGAGGAGCAACGCCCCCTCCCGAAAGTCTGAGCTCTTTACTCTGTCTTTAAGGCTGAGCCCAGACACCCTAAAAAAAAAACTGATCTCCATACAGTGTGGGAAATGATTATTTGACCCCCTGTTGAATTCCTAAGTTCATTTGTAAAGAAATGAGAAGTATATTATTTCAGTGGTGGGTTTATTATAACATCAGAAGATGGATTTTCAAAAAAACAAACAAAAAATCATTATGTAACAGGTAAAAATCAATTTGTCATTTATCTACGGAAATAATTATTTGATCCCCTACAAATCAGCAAGTCTAACACAACACAAGCAGTACTTAATTAAGTATAAACAGATACCAACCCATCATTATCATTTAATGGCATTACTTTGTTAAATAGTATTCTTGGGTCACTAACCTGTCTACAAATACCAAAGAGCTGTCTAATGACATCAGAGACACGATTGTTGAGCTTTACAAAGGTGGAATGGGCTACATGACAATCAGCAAGCAGCCTGGTGAAAAGTTTTAACTGTTGGTGCAATTATTTCACAAATGGAAAAAAGACAAAATAACTGTCGATCACCCTCGGTCTGGGGCCCCAAGGAAGATCTCAACTCATGCAGCATTAATGATCTTAAGAACAGTAAGGGCCAACTCCAGAACTCCATGGGAAGAGCTTGTTAATGACCTCAAAGCAGGAGGGACCACAAACAATAAAAGTTTTATCTATTACCCAATGAATATTACTAAATGCATTTATCACTTTCATGTCAATGACAACAGTTATGATTTTAACAGAACTGTCCTGGAATGTGAGTCTGAATGGAGAGAATAGAAATGGACACATTTTTTGTGGTGCTCCAGGAAGTCGTGTGTCAAGACATCCATTATCCACAGGCACATGACTTTACATTGCAGTTTACATTGAATAACTTGTGTAAATGAATAGTACTGATGACAGAGCTGTAATCTATGCATGGGATACATGCTTATGTGTTAGGAGTTTAGATGTGGTTCCCTGTCAGGTGGAGACCCAGGCTGCTTCCTCTGGGACTTTTGGGAGGAGGGATTCTGGTGGGCAGAGGTGTTAGAGACACCAGAGCTAGCTGGGTGGTGCAGTGGCCAGGAGTGGCAGGACTTAAATGACCTGATTCTGCCACTTTATCACGATTTTCTTGAAGATGGATGATTTGGTGTTATGATGGCGTGGCATGGTGGAGTCAGAAATGAGGGTGATGAACCACTTGCAGTTCCAAGCAAACAAGGATTTATTGATCGAATCAGAACTGAGGAAAGGCACAAATTTAAAGGTGTAAAAAACTAACAGGGGAAAATAAGATCCAACAAAGAAACCATAAAATAATAACACCGGGGAACAGACCAACACAAGAAGCAAGACAAAGAATCAAACAGACCTCATAACACAGTCACATGGGCACAATGACTGACTGAAGAGCAGGACAAAATGCAGGCACCTAAGTACACTGAACACAATGACGAACAACGGGCAGATGTGGCTGTACAGAACTGGGGTAATGAGGAACAGGTGAGGACACTCCAATCAATAAACAATTACGGCGCAAGACAACAGGTGGAATAAATTACAAGCATAGGAACTAGGGAGCATAGACGGAAACTGAGGGCCAACAGTAAGAAAGACTAGGAAACTAGTAGGGAAAAGACACAAGGGTGCAGTACAAAGGCAGAAGGTAACAGGATGGCTAGCAACACCTGCTGGTTAAGTGGGGAAGTGACATGAAGGACAGGGATGGCCGGTCACTGACCCTGAAAATATGGTCCGTCCCCTTTACACAAACACACACACACACATACAAATACATGGAAAATTTTCTTTTTGGGGGACCACAAAGCTCAGGGCCGGTTTCTAATCCCAATCCCATCCTGGCAGAGAGGTATAAATCATTATCAGATTCAGATGGATGGACAGGCAGTTTTTCTGCTATTAGTCATTTTTTGTAAGTTCCTCCAGACATCTCTGGTGTCTGATTATATTTAGTTCAGTCACATTTCCTGTTTCTAAATCGCCTAGGACTATAATCTCAAAAATCATGGGCAAAGGAAATATATTCAAGTTATTCTGGTTCAGATAACGAGAATTCTAAGTGGACCAATTACCAAAACAGTCCTTTCTGACTGTTGGACAGGGGTGGGGGCGACTGGACTATAGGAGAGTGTCTGGGAGGTTTGATTGGTCACATATGTGTGGGAGTCGTTTTTTCATAACAGTCGTTTCAAATGAAAAAGTGGCAACATAAAGGTCCAGCAGTCACACCGCACAGAGAGTACCTGCTTCACACGGCGCCACGCGCAGTGTCACTCGTTAAATTCTCTGCATCCGACCACTGGAAAGCTTGCAATGAGGAGGAAAATTGCGCATCAAGTCAACTTCATTCTCTTGATTTACTGCCTTCTCAGTCTGCCAGTAATTATGGGTAAGAATTCAATTTTTATATTACATTTAAAACGACTTATTTAGTATTATACTGGCTTATGTAATAAATACTAATTTAAATACAACGATATAGCGTACATTACAAAATCAATGAACAGTGTTTGTACATTTCTTATTTATACATAAGTTACAAATTGCAGGACAATTATAAAATAATTCGTTAAAATGTTCCTTTGAATATGTGCAAAAGAAACGAAAAATATTTTTACTACAAAAAAAAAATGTACATAACCGTTCTAATTGCAAATTGCATTTATGCAATTAGGAAAAGATTGTAAATTACGTATTTTCTTCTCGAAAAAATTACGGTGGTAATTACTTGACGGGGCACAACTAATATAGTATTATTAATTACGTATTAATTAACCACAAACTACGTCCTAGTTTCAGACTAATCTCATGTTAATTCATCATTAATGAATCGTGACGCATGTTTTATCTCAAGCAATTATTATGTTACTATATCTGTTAATTCTGTAAAGCTTTCTGAACTACCGAAGGAACAAGTCATGAATAACACAAGTTAATACTGATCTCATATTTGTTCATCATTAAAGAATCATGATGGAACTTTTATTCCAAGCAGTCAGTATATTTGTTACTATATGTCTGTTAATTGTGAAAAACCTTTGTGATATATTGAAGGATAAAGTGATGAATTACACACATGAAATACTGATCTAATGTTTGTCATTAATGAGTCGTGACGCATCCTTTATCTCAGAGAGCGACTACATTTGTTCATGATTTGTACTTCATCAGTAAGTGAGTTATTACTAAGTATTTGAGCCCCGTCAAGTGAAGTGTTACCGTTACGGTCTGCTTTGGGTTGGAAGTGACCAACGCTCCAAACTTCTGTTTTCCTCTGAAGGCTTTCCCAGATGGCTCCCTGGTTGTGTGGAGGGTTTTTCATTGACGCAGGTATGTGTCGGATAATATGTGAGCTGTAAGGTGTTGGCTGGGGAGACGGGTTTTTGTTCTAGTTTGAATATCGTGAATATCGTGATGATTGAGGAACAATATTTCTCAGAGCGTGAATTAAGCGTTCTGACAAAACATGCCATTTTCAGTTAAGCCAACTAAGCTCTGTAACTTGCTATATCTAAAGACTGAATAAGCTATAGTAAGGTAGTTTTGCAAAAGACGATGACGCTGTTTCGCAGGGTGAGGATTCGATGATGACGTTAGGGTCTGGGTGTCTTAGCTAGCTTTTCGTTCTTGCTAGTTAGAAAAACTTCATTTTAAATTAATCGCGTCATTTGTTTATTTGTCTATTCAATACACATTCAACATTAAAATAATGTTGGTCTTCAATAAAAAAATAATATGTATATATAAAAATCAGTGTTGTGTTCGAGTCCAGTCGAGTCCGAGTCAAGACCATATCTTCAACAAATCGACCACAAGTTCAATTAAGTCATTATTCTTAATATTAATTTTAAAACATAATTATTTTCAACTAATAAATAAAGGCAAAGGTAAACCCTTCATTGCATCCTGTAGTAATTGTTAATTTCATTGTAACAATGATGTATCGTAAAAATGTAACATGACATGACGAGGCCTGTGCACCTTCCTTTAAAAAGTTCCTTAAAAAGACTTTTCATGTATCAGACTTTTATTAAACATACACACAATACAGCTAATACACCCCTCTCCCGCTAACAAACTAACGGCCATTCTTAAAACATTTGGAACGATACAAATAAATATAATGATAAAATACGATTCATAAACATCATGGATGTAACAAAGATTAATAGAAACTAATTGTAATTAAGCTAAATAAAAAAATAAGAGAATTTAATTTTAACACTAGTACTGCAAGGTGGTTAGCGCTGCTGCCTCGCAGGACGAAGGTCACGTGTTCGGACCCGGGTCTTTTTCTGTCTGGAGTTCGCGTGGGTTTCCGCCATGGGCTCTGATTTCCTCCCACGGTCCAATGGCGTGCAGGGCAGGTTCATTGATGAGTCTGAAATGGCCCTGTGAGTATGGGCGCCCTGTGGTGTGTTTGCGATTGCCCAGGGTTGGTTTCTGCCTGCGCCCATTGTTCCCAGAATAGGCTCCAGTCCCCCCCGCGACCCTAGTTGCGATTCAGCGGTGATGGATGGATGGACTTCGTACAGTACTAACTAATTGACCCACAAACGTACTAGCCTATTTCATTACATTCATTATATTGTACATATAAAATAATCACATAAACCGGGCACCTGATGGCCTAGACCTTTTTTAATCGATTTGTGTTCATTTAGGGCAGGGGTGGCCAATCTTATCCGCAAAGAGCCGGTGTGTATGTGGGTTTTCGCTGCAACTCCCTAATCAAATAACCCATTAGAGGTCTGATTGGCTGAAAGGTGCTCACACCTGGGTTTTACCAGATATCATACTGGTCACCCAAAAAGCCCGCATATACACCGGCCCTTTGCGGGTAAGATTGGCTACCCCTCATTTAGGCTGACCAGATAATCCATGCCAGGGAAGACATTTTGAGCTACTTCAGGTTTTACAAACTACTTAAAACTGAAAGGCTCTTGTGCTTAGTTAAATAGTTCAGTTCTTCTTGCGCTTTGAGTGGTTTGTTTCCTTGGTTGAAAGACTCAACCTTTTGGGGGGGGGGGGGGTCAAAA
>JAODJX010000037.1:2375052-2389621 GCA_026776945.1 Isichthys henryi | reverse complement strand
GGAGTACCCGGAGGAAACCCCATGACGACATGGGGAGAACATGCAAACTCCGCACACATGTGACCCAGGCGGAGATTCGAACCCGGGTGTGAGGCAACAGTGCTAACCACTGCACCACCATGCCGCCCCTGCTGAGTATATATATATATATATATATTACCAGTTTTAAATGACCTATGGCATTACTAGATCATTGGAACAAAAAGCAAGAGAAATCTATTCGCCTCCGGCCCACCTGCAGTAGTTAAGAACATGTTAGAATCTTCTCATCAGTTCTCACTTAATGCAAATTAATACTTTCATTTTTAAAAACGCTTGTATTCCCATTTAACCTCCACAGGTTCCTGGGCTACAGAAAACTATGTGTGGATTACTGTGGAGAGATCAAGAAAAGGTAAATGTTTGTCCCGTTCTTGCAGAATGTGCTTTTAGATGCAATGGACACCAATCCGTTCTCATATTCTGACAACTTTGTTTTTTTTTCTTCATTATTCCAGGATAAAATTCAAGATGTATATAAGCGAGTAGGTAGCATTATTTGGATCAAATAATTCATAATGCTTCTTTTCCACACATGTGATTCATTGGAGACTCTCTCCTTTTTTCAGTTCTTGTTTCATTATTCAAAAGCCCAAAACTCTTTGCGGTCCATGCAGCGGGAGGTAGGTGGTACATTGGTACATGTGTGGGGCGGGGGGGGGAGAGAGATGGGTTAAATTGCATCATGAAAACCAATGATGATCCTGATCCCTTATTTGCCATATGCACTAATACCAGTGCAGGAACAATGTAATGCTTCACATATGCCATCTCGTTCTCCTTTGACACATAGACACACACACACAGCTAAGAGCAGAGCTTGGGGTCAGAGGGCAGGTCAGTCATTAATCAGGCAGCCTTGCAGCACTGATGGATGTTTTCAGCCATACGGACTTGCTCTGTGTCCTTTGTGCTTCATATTATGAAAATGTTGCCATGAATACACATACCTTTGTGCCTTTGGTAATTCTGTTTCAAAAAGGGGATGTACAATCCCACAACCATTGTCTTGTCTACCATTGTAGTCCCAATCTGTCCACCCTTTGATGCGCCTGTACCCCAAACTCTCACAGAAGAGAAGGAAGCAACCTGCTCCATGGGTAGGAATGCAGACTTTCCTGCGATGTGTTTCTCTACAGTTAATAAATAAATTACTGTTAATTAAGTATTCACTGTTCTCACGGCTCAAAATAACATGCATTTCCTCTATTTATCCTTAGCGGAGCTGAGTCAGCATGTAAAGGTAAGATGTTATCTTCCATTGTTGGTTATCTCTGTCATCATTGGGAGTAACTTAGGCTACAGAAAGCTGAAAGCTGCATTTTTCACTTTTGATATTATGGGGGTTGTCTCGTGTTCTATGTCCTTCTTTCACTGTTTAAAGCTAGAATCACCAATTCCAGTTTTATGGCTGTTCTGTACCTAATCACTTGCCTGAACCCAAGAGCAACCCAAAGGCATCTAATATAAACCCTAAAGGGGGTCAAACCAAATTACTTTACAAAAAACATGCATATCCCGTGTATGCTGATGTCATCCAGGTTCAATTCAATAATATAGTCCAAATATAAGTAAGATCCAGAACTGCCTTAATGGAAGTACTTCAAATCGTGTTTTGAACTCCCATTGATGATACAACAGCTGGAAATCATTCTAAACTTCAGCACCGAATTTCTGGTTTGATGTGTCATGATGGTTAATAGCATTGCCCACAATGATTAATGAAAGAGATCCATAAATTTGCCCATCTGTGCTACTCAGTTCAGGTTAAGTATCTTTTTCAAGGGTGCAACAGCAGCTCTCTACTTGAAAAATGCAGACTTTTTTGACTTCACATCTTAAACATTATGCAGACCCCACTACAGGACCAAAGTTGTGAACCCTTAAGTCAGAGCAAAGGCCAGCCAGGACCCTCAGGGTGGTGAACAGCACATTTATTTAAATACACTTCAAAACAAAGGGGTGCTTCAGTTTAGCAGGTAGGTTAAACAGACTGCTGTTGTATCATTGAACAGGGCACATATGTAATGTGGATATTTCAACAGATGCGTAAAATGTAAGAAACTGCAAGCAAAAATTAAAGTACTAACAATATGTAATTATCACAGACATTTACCTCTAGCCTTCAACTTTCAGGTTTAGTTTACTAAAATGTTTTGCCTATAAACCATTCATCACATATCTGCTGAGTAATGCAATACTTTGCTAAATGAAATGGTTGGACTGCATGCAAAGCACTTCATAACTCTGCAGAACTCTGTAAATAGCCGGTTTGTTGGTGTATTACATTTCTTGAGAAATAGCCAGTTCTGCATTGAACAATCATGGTGCAGGAAGGAGAATATGATTACAGTATGGCCAGAAACTGACCTGGGATCAGTGGAAATTACCTTGCCCATTACTATTCTGCCATCACCTGAAATACCCTTATCTGACACATCCAGATACCTACAATGGCCATCTATCGGTCTTATGGATGTTTCTACGCCAATTACACATCTCATACCAACATGGAGAATCACAGCAGGGGGGCAAGTAACAGGAAGGATCCTATACTGATCAATAATGGGAAGTATGTCCATTGAGGACTCAGCACACCAATGCTTTATTCTCTCTCTCTCCCTGAAGATGTGAAGACAGGTCTTACTCCAGAAGGACTACAGCATCTGTGTATAGAACCATGTACATAAGGACAAGAACCCCAGCACTACAGAACGACTTATGTATATGAGGTACATGGAGCTATAGTGTTGAATGTCAGGCAGTAACCATAGTGATCCTGAATTGCACCGTCACCTTTGATTAGTCTAAATAAAAGCATGTTGAAAAGTGATAGAGTTTAAATGGAGGTTCTTCTGCACAACTGGCCCATTTTCTGAAGCAGTAACATATTACAGAGCTGATCAAGCTCACCAAGGCCTGCAGGCCATAACTTAGCACAGGGCGAGCATGGGGTATAAAAGCAAGAAACTGTTCTGAGGTCACAAGCATCATGAAGCTTGTTTCAAAAAAAAAAAAAAAAAAGTTTGGAAGAGTAGTATATTCACTTTAACAGGTAATTGTCCAAAATGTTAATATATTAGAAACTTACTAAGATTTTTCTTTAAAACTATACAACAGCTTCCAAAACAAACCATAGTAGTTAAAGAAAAACAGTGGGATGTTGGTGTAACTTTTTTTTTTTTTAAGGTGAGTCAAATTTCCATACTTTCCTCAAGAGGCTGGGCAGATACCAACTGTTTCTCTCTGGATAAGAATCATGATCATGTTGGTTCGCCATGGTTTTTGAGAGTCGCTGCCTCTCGGCAGAGAGATCTGTTGGTCACTGAACAATTTGTTCCACTTCATCGGTGGCAAAACTTGGAAGCTGGTCTCCCCGTCAGTGAGGGCTGTTCTGAGTTTGTCCCGAGAGGCTGCTAGTCTTCATCCTCAGACTCGCCGTCCTTTTTCGTGGGCAGGGAGCACCGGATGGACGACATGAGCTTGTCTTCTATCTGCTTCCTTGGGTTCTCCTCCAAATCTGTCTTCACAGCTCCAGTCTTTGAAAGATTCCACTCCAGCTCTATGTGTCAGTGAAGAGAAAAGTATGCGACCTTAAAATGTATCATGCTTCACTAATATGTTATCATGAATATAGAAGGAAAACAGAAAAAGCACCAATGATGCTGCTGACAGGGCAGTATTGCCAGACAGACATTTGAAAAAGTAACTGAGGATCCCTGTAAGGGTCTCTCAGAATGAACATTCTGAGAAAGATCAGTTATATCATCATCCATTCCTCCAGCAGGTACTTACCCAGCAGAAAGGCATAGATATGTTATAATATAATTAGTGCAATGTTAAAGATTTTACAAAAACCTTCAAAGGTACCAAGTCAAATGCTCACTTACTTGAAAGTATTTACATCTTACACTATAAGCTGGAAGTAGAACTTCTTGTATTATTTAGAGCATATCATGAAAACAAAACATGCAATACTAAATTTAATTAGATTATTCATTAATATTCCACAATTGTAAAGATAACTAAATTTCTTGTGGGATTGTCTGGCTAAATTCCCTTTTTACAAGCATAAAACTTGTGGATTAGAGTACTTCAGGGGTAGAATCATTAAACGGTGGGCTGTTCTCAGGTGAAATCCATGGTGTATCTCCTGACGCATGTACCTACAACCTGAGAATGTGTGTTTGTGAGGAACAATGTAGCTTCTCATGCACAAGTACCATATGCACAGGCTCTCACCATCAACTTTTAAATTCATGCCGCCAAACACCAGCGGCCCGACGAACTGTGCTTTCATGTCACCCTCAAAGTAGACAAAGACAGTGGGCAGATTCCTGTCAGGGTAGTTGGGGATGCAGGTGGTAGAGATGGACTTAAGGAACTTCGTCTGGGGAAACTTCCCGGCCAGGACTGAGAGGTGCTGGTTTATCAGTGTGCATAGCGGGATTCTGGGAAGAAAGAAACCAGGGCCAGTTAATGTCTGAGAGACGAGTACACAACCTACAATGAAGCTCACACACAGTTATATTTAATGGCCTCTTTACTCAAAAAGCAAAAGCAAATCTGAAGAAAATTTTTATGAAATAAAAGCTTTCAATAATAAAAACTTGGCACAAAAGTAATGAAGTACTATTCTTGTGTGATCTCTAGGATCAGTACCAGGATGGAAAGCACTCACCCCTGTTTGTAGAGGTGTAGCACTACCCAGATTCCCTGACCTGCTTTGTTCACTTCCTGTACATAGTCTTGTCCCGATATCTCTTTCACCTCACCAAATATATTCTTCATCTGATTGGCTTTCCATTCTGCTAGTCTTTTTTGTCTGAAAGTATGAATTCAAAAGTTAAATACAGGAAATGAAAACTATATGTACCAAATTATCAACACACTATCCTATTACATAAGGACTGCACTACACATTCGCTTTCTCACGACCCAGTCCATAAGATTTAAATTTACTTAGTTAACCACGTAAACATTTTACACTTAAAGTCCTTTAAAAATCATCTACGGAGTTCATCAGTCCTAGGCCACCACGTTAAGTTTGTTGGGGTCCTCTTTTTCGGGACCTAAAAATGCCTGAAAAGTCCGGGATTTCGCATTGTTTCATATTGCAATTTGTTTTCTACAGTCAGAATACAGTCTTTGCACATTTGCTTTGACGCCTCTCCGTGCGCCCTGCCCTCGACGTCCCCTTTTTCGGAAAGCAAAATAATATCATCCTATATTTTATAGTCTGGACGGACCTGTACATCTCGATGGCCGCTTCGTCCTCCTCGCTGAACTCGTCTTCATTTTCCTCAAGTTCTTCCAGGGTCATATCTTCGTAGGTTTTTACTGATGCATTGTAAAAACGAACATGACGTGTTTCACACACCGTAACATGTTAAAATAATACAGTTATGTAATCCACACCACAAATACTCACCAACTGACTGTTGCTGGAGGATTTGCTCTTCCTCCTCATCTTCTTTCGGCGTTTCCTTGGGGGGAAGGATTCCTTTTTTCCTGAGAATGTCATTCCATTCAGTGTCTTCATTTGGATCCTGGAGAAACACGTTTCAAGTCAGTGAACTACATGAAATCAATAAAACGATTCACGGGTCATTAATTGCTGCCGTTTACTCTTCGCGTAGTTGGTCAAACTATGTAACAGCATATATTTAAAAAAGATATTTAAAAACGTTAGAAATTTTTATAAATACCTGCATTTTTGATAGACTGAACTACAGCTAAATTCACCACCTCCCTATTTCCTTATGAACCACGCAAAAGATCGGTGTGCTTCTTAATACATTCCGTCAACTACAAAAGTCGTACTTATAACTATTTCTTATAGGTCAAAGGAGAGAACAAAAGATCAATTATCATGTAGCTTAAGTTATCAGAATATTTTATTATATGCATTATGAATTCATTGCCTGTAATGTTATTATGCTATATAAGTATAAACGTTAAACGAATTGCCCGGACCTTAATGCACGTTGCACCAGTAAGGCTCTACTCCATGTCCAAATAAGGACACGGAACGTCACATTCTTATCGTAGCAGCTGTGAGTAAAAGAACATGAACTAAATATACACACATACATATTATGTTATTTTCCTTTTTAAAATATATGTATATTTTACCCCATTTGAATTTGTTGAAACCCAAACGTATTATTGTTTTTTTCCCCAAATTAAAAATATTGTAATACATTTAATTATTCCAAGGAAAATGTTGGTTTTATAAATACACCCCCCAGTGATCCTCATTCAGATAAGCAGATGGGGGACATATTGATTATTTCTTTTATTTTACTAAAAATACTTAACAAAAGTAAAAAAAAAACTCATAGAACAAATTACGTTATCACATGATATACATATTTCAACGAAATGTCTAACGATAGCAATTGTAATGATTATAGGGTATGTGAAAACTCAATATATGTTACGTAAATGAAATACACTGAACTAATTAGTATATTTGCTTTAATTTCACGTTTGGACACACTGTTGATGTAATGTTATAGATTATTATTCTTAATAAATAAATCAAAGGTCCTCAAGTATCCGAGCTGATCCACTGTTCAATGGACCGCAGTTATGATCATGGAATTCTGGAGGCTACTATGTAGTTACTATTGTTACGCTGCTTGGAAATTTCAGCATAGTGCTATTAGTACCACAGGCAATAGTTTAAATAAAACGTGAGCGAGTCCGCAAGAATAATGATGAATTTCCTTCACCCTTACAATGGCATGTAGCGGTAATGTTCAATATTGGGTACCACCTATTAATGTTGTTTGTAGTACCACAGAATAAAGGCATCAGAGAAGTTTATAAGACCCCTAACTTGCCCTAGCAGAGCCTTCCTGATGTAAAAGCTGACACTCCATACTTAATGAGAGAGCCGTCATTCATTCTCACCCCTCTAAGACAAAATCTGAATATCTCATTTTCTCCTTCCTTAGCCTACACTTGTTTTTATTCAATGTAAAGTCAGTCAAAGCTGAAGTCTTTGTGACAAGTGCAACAACCATTCATTGTTCAAGCCATTAGTTCAGCTTTCCCTACACTTACCACCAAAATAACACCAAATTATATGATTCTACGTTACAACACATAAACCAAAACAGAATACTGAAAAAGCAATTGCACGGTGCATATGCACGGTGCATGATCGCAAAGATTTATCTGTCGTCGTGCCGCCAAAGGGAAATTGCACTGCCATGTCAGCACTATTAGCTACAATTCCTAGATATTAAAGAACTATTACAATGGAGCGTGTAACATCTTTTTCCTTATAAGATGTCACTGGCAATTTGATTTTACATGTCGGTGGCCTCGATGTGTTTTCATGTCTCTTTTCATGTTGCGGTTTATAATGCGAAGGGAGGGGAAAACCAACAACAAAAATATCCGAAAGAATCGCCAATCACAAAAGGATATTCAAATGAAACTTCCTCTGTTTTCACCGGAACTGTAGGAAGGAAAGAAGCTCAGTCGCTTCGCTCTCTGGTTGTATTTACATTAGTGGGCAGAGGGACTAATGAAATCTGACACAAGGCGAGAAAGCGGGCGGCGGTTCAGCTCGATCATGGATGATCCCGAGAAGTTCGCCTCTTTCCTGACGAATCCGCGTTAAAACAGCCGGCGCACTTCAGCATTTATGGTGCCACAACGTTGTTTTCGTGTGCTTGTCGTTCCCCCCACCCCGGTTCTTTTCCTCCCTTCCATCTTCGCTGAAGAATGTGGCTCAATCCCGAAGAGGTTTTGCTGAAAAACGCGCTCAAGCTGTGGGTGACGGAGAAATCCAACACTTATTTCCTTCTGCAGCGCAGGAGGGGCCACGGCCATTCCGGGGGGAAATTAACAGGTAAGACCGCCGTGCTGTGGATGCATGACCGCTGCGGACAGTGCCGCACGCATTTTGGGGGTGTAACGTACGGCCTAAGCGCCCCAAACTGGACAAACGAAGCAGCTCAAAGTTTACGGAGAAAATGCGCAGCTTCACAGACTTGGCAAAAAGCAAGCTCCTCCGCTAGTGCTGTGCAGTAAGGAAGTTGCGTATTTTTGTACTTTCTATAAAGAAAACAAATACTAATTGATACTATGATGAATGTAGCCATTATGTTATTATGTATTTTTTATTTATTTCCCTGTTTATCATCTTATTTATATCTGCAGTATATGTCACAGTACGAAAAATTCAAAACTGATATAAATTCGTTTCTGAACCTGGAACCTTTGCTTTAGGATAAATTTAGTTTTCATTTATAAGTATGTTAAATGATTTGCACATAAAACTTCTGGTTTACAGGTTATAAATAAAAGTCATTAACTCAGTCTTTGTATATTACTTGGCGTCAGTTGCGCTTGGTCATCAGTCTCAAGATTGTCGCTAATGATCTATTGATTGGTATTAGGTTTTACGATTTCGTGATTTTCATTTATTTTTCGTGATTTTGATTTGAAACCAGCGTTTCCGCACTCCATGACATTCTCACGGCTGTGGGAATGGTGGTTATGTATAGTATTATCATAATAAAAACGTGGTTCATGAAGAAATAGGTTGGAATTAACGACCAGTAAGATCGTCAGTCAAGAAATCTATTTTTCCTTTCTGTTCTGTTTTCTGGCAAAATCTCTTTCGTAAACCAAAAAAAGAGTAAAAAGGAAACATCGTTTGACACAATGCCAGAATGGGAATACGTCTCCAAAAACAAGGACTTTTCTTACATTTTTTAAAGGGATGTTCCACTTCCTCCTTCACAAGCAGCCTTTAGGGAACAAATAGAAGGAAACAAATAGGTTTTAGGTCATGGTTTGCACAGATGACTATGTAAAGTTAATAAATAGCTAGACAGTAATATTGTAAAATAAAATTGTTGTGTACAATATGTTCCTTCTGTTCTTTCCTTCATATCACCATCTCGGAAAAGCCAGACTGTAAACAGTATATAAGCCAGGAGTACAAAGATGCAGTCAAAAGGTTTCAAAGCGACAGCCCTCAGCAAAATTCATGTTGATAACTCATTTTTAAAATTCTTTGTTGTAAAATGCTGTGGGGAAACTTCCAAGATCCAGGGTTCCCCAGTTCCGGTCTGGGAGGGCCACTCTGCACCACAGTTTGCAGACGTCTTAGCTCAAAAGCATCTTATTCACCTCACCAGCTAATTCCCAGGTTTAGCAGTCATGTTTGAGCAGGGAAATCTGTGTGGCAGGCTGGCCCTCCAGGATCGAAACTGGGGAACAAGATCAAGGAGCTGCCGAATCCATTTTTTTGTTGTGTGCTGGGGGTGTAGAACTTTTTGAAGATATTCCTGATTAATTTAGATATTTAAGTGTGTGCAGTCATTTGTCCCTGTTACATTCTCCAAAACAAATCTGTTTTTATGCTTACTGCTCCGACCCTGGGCTGGTTCACTGGTAACCTGTTGCCATGGCATCAGATGTTCCATCCATCCATCCATCCATCCATCCATCCATCCATCCATCCATCCATCCATCCATCGATCGGTCACCTTATAATGACTTACAATGGTCTGGGTCATTTGGTAGGGCTGGGAGCCTGTTATAGGCAGCATAGCAAAGAAGTAAATTAATCAATATGGACACTCAACACTGCTGTTTACGTAGGGCTGACAGCTTAGGGTTGTGGCTGTATAACTGACTTGCTTTATTTCACTCCTGCAAGTGATAGATGCTTCGGTTACTCATTTCAGCTTCTGTTTGTTCTCTTTCGCTTACTCTCGCTAATGCTGTAGTAAGTGCATTTCTATTTATTGGCAGATTTGCTCTGTTCTTTCGTTTTCTGTTTGTAGCAGTAATCGCTAATACGGAGGTGCTATAGTTAGCATTGTGATGTCGCACCTGGGGCTGTGGGTTTGGTTTCAGCTGCTAGCAGTGTGTGTGTGTGTGTGTTTTGGTTGCATGGTAAACCAGTACCGAAAAAAACACGGTAGTAGAGTTTTGACAATGGTACAATACCAGCATGTTGAGAAAATTGACACTTTTATTATGCCAATGGCTATTTGATCTGGCGAAAAGAAATCTGTCTCATTGAACTGTACTTAATGACGCTTGTGAAAACATGGCTTCAGCGGTTTGCTGGCTTGACCAACAGTACAGTGGTACTTATAATAATAATAATAATAATAATAATAATAATAATAAATTATTTGACTACCAGTTAAAAGTTTTTGCACGCATTGAGATTTCCTACATTTGCACATTACTCACTTAACATTTATTAAAAATACTCAATGTTCTTTGCTAACAAAAAATATTACAGTATGTTCACCATCTGAGTATCTTTATTAGCAAGGAAATGTAATATCTTTGATTCATTTAAGTAACCTCTAGCTGTTATAACAGCAGAGAAAATTTGAGGCACAAGGGACATTAATTACTGCTCTGTCTCATGGGATGGAACAGTTAACTAGTGCATTTAAAGTCAAAGGACACTTATATTTCATTTATAGTTGTTCACTCAACTTTCACTTTTCACTCACTTTTTTGTTTAACAAGAATTAAAAATCTGCAGTTTATGAAATAAATGGAAAAGTGTTAAAAACCTGTGATGTGCAAAAACCTTTAACTGTATTGCTTTTTTTTCCATCTTACTTACAGATTAGCCTTGGACAGACTTGGGGAATGTACCTTATTTGTGACCTATGGCTTGTCTGTATTCATTGAACAATTCGTCTCGTTTCCAGAGTTTTGTTGTACAAAGAATTGGGTATTTTTCATTCACTTAATTTTTCTTTCCATTACTGCCTTGTGGTCAGGAAAATTCCTTGCCATTTGGTGAACAGAAATTTGAAAATGCTTCTTGTACCTGCTTGAGACTGATATTCAGAAGGCAGACAAGCTTTCTGAGTGAGAAATCCACGATTAAAATGAGGAGAGAGAAACCCTGAGGAGTGGCTGCGGGAAACGGCCCGACCGATAAAGAGCTCCAAGCAGATGGTGTCACGGCAGGAAGTGACATCGTTGTGGGAAACACAGATTGCTTCAATCAGCCACTGGTACTCTGCTGTGCTGTTGAGCATGCAGCGGACCCCCCCCCGAGATAATGTCATTTGCAGGCTGAGGCTGGCCTTTCTGTGGGATGAGCACACGGTGCTGACAGAGTGCTTTTTCTTTCCCTCAAGCTGCCATTATGACATGGATGCTTAATGGCTGTTGCTTTTATGGGGAGTGGAACAGCAAGGACCTCTGTTGGTTCCAGAGAAAATGGTACTGAATTTGGGCCTGGATACGATCAGACAGGTGCTGAAAATCCCAGCCAGCTTTGAAATGAGCTCTTAGTTTTCTTTCTTTTGCCCTGTCATCCCTGAGTGCTGAGCAGTAAAACTGAACGAGACGATAATCACCTTGCTGCCTGTTAAGTTTACTGGGCTTAATTTGCACAACAAGCTGTTTATGGCTATTCCAGAGAAATGCGCATTTTAAGACCTTCCACGCGGGGCTGGACCCATGCTTTGGTTTTGGGCAGGTAGTCGGGTTCGTGGGGAGGATTGATTTTGGGTGCGTGGTATCCAGATGAAGCGTCTATGTGCCAGGACCAACCAAACACTGTATGTCACTGTATGTTATATGCTATATATGTTTCACAATACGTATATAATGTTTTTTTATATATATATGTGTGTGTATATATGTGTGTGTGTGTGTGTGTGTATATGTATGTATATGTGTATGTGTGTATGTATGTATGTATGTATGTATGTGTATGTATGTATGTATGTATATATATGTATATGTATTTGGGGGAGGCATGGTAGTGCAGTGGTTAGCACTGTTGCCTCACAGCTCTGGGACCCGGGTTCGAATCCCCGCCTGGGTCACGTGTGCGGAGTTTGCATGTTCTCCCCATGTCGTCATAGGGTTTCCTCTTGGTACTCCGGTTTTTCCCCCACAGTCCAAAAGCATGCTGAGGCTAATTGAATAATTGAAGTTACTAAATTGCCCGTAGGTGTGCATGAGTGAGTGTATGGTGTGTGAGTGTGCCCTGCGATGGGCTGGCCCCCCATCCAGGGTTGTTCCCTGCCTCGTGGCCATTGCTTCCGGGATAGGCTCCGGTCCCCCCGCAACCCAGTAAGGATAAGCAGTTTGGAAAATGAATGGATGGATGGATATATATATTACACAAACATATATATGTATTATTTAAGTGTATATATACATGCTTTATATGTTTATACTGTGTGTGAATATATAATATATGTGTGCATATGTATGCATGTATATATGTAAATGTACGTATGTTTTTTTGTACACCGGCCTTGACAGCTTAAGTGAAAGGTCACCTTGAGGTGTAAATCTGCCTGTGAATGTGTTTGAGGGTGCTGGAGCCACAGGGTTTATGTGGCGACGCTGACAGTGACAGTCTGCTGTCCCGGCTCGTGCCTGCAGGGTTGTTGGTGGGGGCCCTGGATACGGTGCTGGATTCCAATGCCCGGGTGGCTCCATTCCGCATCCTCCTGCAGACCCCCGGCTCGCAGGTCAGCTGGGTCATCGCTAGCGGTAAGTTCCCAGAAATGCTCCATCGTCCACCAGAGCTCTGCAGTTAGTGCTCAGCCTCTGACGTGCTGCATTCGAAGCCTGAGGTTCTTCTTCTGTTCTTCCAAAGTCTGGATCTTTACACACTTATTCCATGGATGGATGCATCATATGATTCAGATGAATGCTATGCTGCTATTTTAATAATATAACCAATTGCGCACCTTACTTGATTTCTCATTCTTTATATAATGCAGAAAGTATTCAGTGTCAATTGTACACTTGATCCACTATCTCAAGCACAGTGCCACTTTGTTCATTTTCAGGGTTTGTACAGTTCACTACCGTGAGCGATGTGTACTGTTACTTTATTACTCATGCACCTGTTTTCTTGTACATATTTTTCATTCTTCATTACCTTAGTCTATTACTTAAAATTTTAATCTTATTGCTCTCTTCTTTTTCATTGCACAGTGTAGGAGCGACTTTGGTGTAACATTTTACTGCATAACTTGTATGTGATAAATAAACAGTCTTGAATCGAACCAGACTATGCTAGTTGGACATAGTGGTCACTCAGGGCCTGGGATTTCTTGCCACACGGATCCTCTGCTCTGTCACTCCACACCTCCCACTTTGCCCCTTGCTGTGGCTCGCTGACCATCGCTTGCTGTTGAGCAGGAGCCGGGGCTGATGAGGTGAACATGCACTGGGACTGGCTGGTCCAGAACCTGCTGCACTCTCTGTCGGTGTTTGAGAACAAGGAGGACATCACCAGCTTTGTCAAAGGGAAAGTGAAGGTATTGTCATCACTGGGGGTGGGCAAGTCCTGTTTACTCAATCACTCGCGGCTTCCTTCTGTTGCACCTCCTTGCACCTTAGTCACCTCCTGCTTGTTTCCTCACCCCCACCTTTCCCTTCCTCCTGCTCTTTCTGTCTTTCATTCTATGTTTCTTTCCCTCTCTCTCATTCTCTCCTTCCTCCCTTGTCCTTTTTCACTTTCCATCATGCCCTTTTTTCACATTTGCTTCCATTTTTGTCTCCTTCCATTTCCTTTTTCGCCTCTGTTCCTCCTTGTCTCTCCTCCCTCCCTCCCGTCTCAGGGGCTCATTGCGGAGGAGGCGCGGAGCAGCCAGGCCGCCCAGGAGGATGACCCGGAGAAGTTCCGTGAGACGCTGCTGAAGTTCGAGCTGCGCTTCGCCCTGCCCGCTGCAGAGAAGCTGGTGACATTCTACTCCTGCTGCTGCTGGAAGGGCCGTGTGCCACGGCAGGGCTGGCTGTACCTCAGCACCAACCACATGGCCTTCTACTCATTCCTTCTGGGAAAGGAAGGTCCGCTGTCACCTAGCCGCATGTGCTAACGTTCATTTGTTCACTGTGTTACCGTTTGTTTCTGTGTCGTTACTACACTGTGCAGCCTGTGCGGTGTGTGCTGTGAATGGACTGTATGCAGTCTGTGTGCGGTCTGTATGGTGTGTGCTGTGTGCAGCCTATGCATGGTGTGTGCGGTCTGTGTGGTGTGTGCTTTTTGTGCGGTCTGTGTGTGGTCTGTGAGCTGTGTGTGCTGTGTATACTGTGTATGCTGTGTGCGATCTGTGTGTGACGTGTTCTGTGTATAATCTATGTGTGCTGTGTATGCTGTGTGCAGCCTGTGTGTGGTGTGTGCTGTGTATAATCCATGTGTGGTGTGTGTTGTGTATAATCCGTGTGTGCTGTGTATGCTGTGTGTAGTCTGTGTGCACCCATGCAGCTGGTGCTGTGTGTGCTGTGTATGCTGTGTGCGACCTGTGTGTGGCGTGTGCGACCTGTGTGTGGCGTGTGCGACCTGTGTGTGGCGTGTGCTGTGTATGCTGTGTGTAGTCTGTGTGCGCCCATGCAGCTTGATCTGTGTGTGCTGTGTATGCTGTGCATGCTGTGTGTGCTGTGTATGCTGTGCATGCTGTGTGTGCTGTGTATGCTGTGTGCAATCTGTGTGTGGTGTGTGCTGTGTGCAATCTGTGTGTGGTGTGTGCTGTGTGCAATCTGTGTGTGG
>JAODJX010000037.1:2345030-2369936 GCA_026776945.1 Isichthys henryi | reverse complement strand
GGCCCCCCATCCTGGGTTGTTCCCTGCCTCGTGCCCATTGCTTCCGGGATAGGCTCTGGACCCCCGCGACCCAGTAGTAGGATAAGCAGTTTGGAAATTGGATGGATGGATTTACAAGACAAGAGGACACTGATGCATAAGCCTGCACTGTTGTAGACCATTCACTGACCTAATTCCTGTTCTGTTTTCTTGTGTTTGAATCTAGATATCGTATCGAAAGACCTTTAATTTAGTTTTTGGAGTACCAGACTCCCAACGTCTTTTTTGCAACAAAAGCCAGAGCCAGCCTTGAAGCCTGTTAATGATTTCTGTGAACACTGAAGCCTGTTGATTTGTCAGAAGTCACTATCTGTGATAACTTTTGCTGGTTAGTCATTAGTCTGCAATATCTGTGTGTTCCACTCAGCAAGATTTAAATGAGCTTTTGTCTGCACATGGTGCAGACTGCAGAGGAGAGGCTGGTGCCCTTGTGGGAGGAGCACTTCTCTGACTACGGCCGCGACATCCACATGTTCCGCACCGAGAATGCCTGGAAGCTGGTTGCCATGGGAATCCCGGAATCCTTGCGGGGAGAGCTCTGGCTGACCTTCTCAGGTTGGTTAGGGGTGGGCATGGAGGAAGGTGTAGGCGCTAAGCAAGAGGTGGGGGGGGGGACTGAAAAAAGTCATGGTAAAATTAGAATTGAAGAAGAGCACCCTCATCACACTGCCCCCCTGGGCATTTTCACTTCTTCTTTTTGGGGTTCTCGTATTGAGTCAAGCAGAAGTGGGCTGTATGTTGCAGCTATTTTTTCCACAATAAAAATGACTTTGTGCCCTCTCCCGTCTGTACAAACCACCTCTGTGGTGGATTTGTTTTGACCCTAGGCAGCTCCTGTATGAGTAGGGACTAGGCAAACATCAGAAATATTCTAAAATTTGATGATCAAATTGTTGCTCCATAATAGCCTCATTGTGAGAATCTGCATCTAAACAGTGATATAAGCCCTTGTGCTAAGAAGGTTACAGGATCTGCAGGGTATTATATAGATTATTCAGTACTCCTGTATATAAAGTAATCATTTACATATAAAATATCTGTGCCTCGACTTCTCCTTTGACCTGAGCTGAATGTGGCTCAGTCTGTAAATTGTATAGATGCTAACGACGGCTAATGTGCTTTCCATGCAGGGAGTGGCTCTCATTAATTGGGTGCTGCTTCCCTAATTCTTTTTTTGCTGCCATGATTGATCACTATTCACATCACTCTCATAGAGGTTTCCTCAGAGAGTCCATCCTCGAGGACCCTTAGGCTCCTGCTGACGTGCCTGTTCTCCACCCCACGTGGGCAGGTGCTTCGTCGGAACTGGCGGCCCACAGGGACCAGTATGCAGGCCTGCTGAAGGCCTCCATGGGTGTGAGCAGCTTGGCCACAGAGGAAATCGAGCGTGACCTGCATCGATCGCTGCCCGACCACCCAGCCTTCCAGAACGACACGGGCATCGCCGCGCTGCGCCGCGTGCTCACGGCCTACGCCTACCGCAACCCTAAGATCGGATACTGCCAGGTCAGCCGGTCGACCCACTCCCACACTGCTGTGCTTCATATGGTCACCTTCCGCCTTCACCGCCTATGTCATAATGGCACCCCCCCAGTGCTCCTCGGGGTCAGAGACGGGCTGGAGTGGGCCCATCCGCATCGCTGAACCCGCTAAAATTGCCATCTTGGCGTCAGCATGGAATCTGACTTTAGTCTGGGTGTGGAGTATGAACAGGGCGGCACTATATCAGTAAATAACGTGATGCGATGTGATGTGATCCGCACTGGCATTCTCTCTGGGGTGTACCCTGATATGTACCTTACACCGCCTGGGATTTGGCCCCTTAGGCACTTCCTCCACGTACCTGAAGAGGAAAAGCGATTGAATTGGGTTAGGCATGTAATACTTGTATAATGCCACTTTCAGAGAGTTATTAGTCAGGGTGGGGAGTGAACAAGGCCCCCACCCCCACACTGCTGTGTATCATCTCTCTGACGGTCTGGAGGAGTTCTGTTACCGCCCAGCTGAGGAGGGGGTTCCCTGTGTTGGGCATGTCAGGCTGATCGCTGCTGCGGGGATTAATGGGCTCCGTCTTCAGGATCCCCTATGACTGGCGGTCTGCAGGCCTGATGTACTCAGCATGCTATGCTACAGAGACAGAGAGACAGTGGTGGTAATGGACGGCTCAGCTGGTAAAAATGTGCTGGGATTCTTTGTTCCTGTTGGGGGAAAAAACACTCATTCGTGTGCAAATGCGTTTAGTTTTCCAGCTGGTACGTCATAATTTCACTAAAGAACTTTAGAACTCAATGTCATGTATTGCGATATTTTTTATGATAAATATTTTATAAAGCAAAAAAGGAGTTCAAAATTTACCACAAATCCATCTAGAGTCATTTTAACAGCAAGGAAGAAAGTCATTATGATTGGCTGAGAAAGTGCTTGCAGAGCTCATGCACAAGCAGCAGCAGTAAACTTTAAACTGATTTTTAAACATACGAGAGAGGAAAAACAGGAAAAACAGTCAAAATTGCAATGATCGCTGAGTTTTGCTTCTTGTGACAAAGTAAAAATGCGTTAGCAAAACTTAAACCCTCCAGCACTCTGCGAATCTTATCACCAAGATTTCAAAATACCAGAACTGTACTGCAAAATAACATTGTTTTGAAAATACTGTGTACTGCGGTACAGTATCTGGACGTACGAAGGTATAAAAAAGCCAGATGTCAAAGATATCACAGCCCTTGCAATATGAGAATTGCATGCACATTATATGCTGCATCGATATTAATTTCACGATTATGGCCCAGCCCTAATAGTGATTGCTGACACTCACGAAACAACAAACTCGGTGTATCCAAAAAACACTTAAATTTGCCTGACCTGCAAGAGGAAAGACGAGCCATGCAAGTTTTCCTTTTGTATCTAGCAGCAAAAAAGCGTGACACATTTGCTTTAATGTCTTACTCGACTTTGCACGTACTGCGATGTGGTTATTGCGCATACACACATCACGATGACGATGCTGAAACTATATATCGTGCAGTCCTAACTCAAACGTACAGTAGCAGTTCCGATCTGGGGCACCTCTGCACGCCCGCATGCCAGCAGACCATTTGTGTGATGTACTGCATCTCCGTTGTTTCTGTGCTTCCATGAATGCAGTCCATGAATATTCTGGCCTCGGTGATGCTACTCTATACCAAAGAGGAGGAGGCCTTCTGGCTGCTTGTGGCCATCTGTGAGAGGATGTTGCCCGACTATTTCAACCGCCGGGTCATCGGTACGTGCTTCCATTTTGCACTGGATGTCAATGTTTGCCTGCATGCCACCCCACATGTGTCTCACATATATTTCACTTATACCGGTCTGTCTTAACCTGGTTGAATGGTAATTGTTATCTCACCCAGGATCCTCTGGTCACATGTCTGTCCCGCACGTTGTTTACCTAGGCGATTCTCTCCCCCCCCCCCCAGGTGCACAGGTGGACCAGTCCGTGTTCGAGGAACTGATCCGGGAGCGGCTGCCCGAGCTGGCGGAGCGTGTGGGTGACCTGGTGGTGCTGTCCTCGGCATCGCTCTCCTGGTTCCTGACACTCTTCGTGAGCGCGCTGCCCTTCACCTGCGCTGTGCGAGTTGTCGACTGCTTCTTCCTGCACGGCGTGACGGCCATGCTGCGTCTGGGCCTGGCAGTGCTGGACGCCAACGCGGATGCACTCGCCGCTGCTGCTGACGATGGGCAGATCCTCATGGTGCTCACCAGGTATGCAGGTGTATGGAGAATCTCACCGCAACCTCTCTGCTGAGGAACTGCATGCTTACAAGTGAAGCCCTCATTGATGATCTCCAGTACAGGAAGGTCTTGCTTCACTTCCCATCATAATTTAGCAAGGGGACATAGTGCAGTGGAATCAGTTTAAAAAGTACCATGACAGTAACAGTGGGTTAAACTGTCTAAAAACGCTTTATTTTTTGTATTCAGTTTGTGAACCCTTTGAAAATGTCTAACAATCTACTACAGCTTCGAAAATGTCATAATTGAGTATCTTTAAAGTTGTGCACTGTACATCTCAGTTTCCACTTTTGTAAATGGATGTAATGAATATTGAACATGCTACAACGTTTTCCCTTAAAATCCATATTGCATGAAAAATGTTTTGGTTCACATGTTGGCTTATCACACATCTGCACTTCACAGCAGGAATTTAGTGTCATTTAGAGTTTGGCAGTTAGGACAATCCAGTGCTTGCTATACCAGTGGTCACCAACTGGCATCTCCTCATCTGGACCGAAATACAACTGATTCTAGGATGATTCTGACCCCCCTGTACCCCCATCTCCCCAGTTGGTGGGGAGAAATAGTTGGGCACCCCAGTACATTAAGACTAAGACTAAGAATTGTTTCTCTTGGCTTAGTGTTCGGAAGCAGGATGAGAGACTTATGAGAGGATTCTGCTGTTTGTGTGAAAAGTCTCTCAAGGGCCCCGACCCCATCCTCTGCGCTCCTCCCAACAGCTTCCTGGATGGGGTGAGAGACAGCGGGCCCCCTACAAAGGCCCCATGTGAGACTGCAGATGGCCAGCAGGGCGGGACCATGCAGATATCAGAGCTGATCCAGCAGTCCTACGAGGTGAGCTGGCCTCCTGACCGAGCGACACTTGCAGGGACCGGTACATTTCAGCTCAGATCCCACCACAGGGAGCAGTACCTGATGTAAGACCTATCAGCACTTCTGTTCAGGTGTGGGAATGGATCAAATGTAAAAGCAGTAAATAATGAAATTAATAAAAACACAGAAATCTTCATCCATCTGTCCACAGTCAGTTTGTTCTCCAGTGCTGGCTCAGGATGCTAATCATAAGAGAATATTTGCACACACACTGAAGGGCCACCATATTCCATAAACATTGTATTTAGACTTTTGGAGTTCCCGGGAAGACTCGAGGAGGCAATCAAAACCTCAGCCTGGGGGGGGGGGGGGTCACTGTGTTCCCCACCGAGCCACACAGTCGGGTGTGTTTATTGTGTAAGATCAGCTCCTACCAGCCCGTGCATGTCATAGAGAATGCGGAGGGCAATGCGTCTCCCTGCTGGGGAGCTGGGCGCCTGCTCAGGCCTGAGCCTCAAGCCCAGCGTCTCTCTCCAGAAATTCGGGGATCTAACGGTGCGGCAGGTGCAGCAACTGAGATGCAGGCACAGGATCCAGGTGCTGCAGGCGCATGAGGACACTGCCAAAGAGAACGCAGTGAGTGCATCGCACACACACGCAGCCACACGCACACACCTCTACTGTAGCACCTCTAACTGTAATTAAGAATTTCACTTAAATGTTTTGGCCCCAGTTTGAGTAAATGACTTTTGATAAATTTGTCATGTGACAGTATAGCAGCATCCAGCTTCACCCCCACACTCTGCTGACCTCTGTCTCCTCCTCATCCTCTTCTTCCTCCTGTTTCTTCCCCTTCCTGTCTTCTATCTCCTCCTCATCCACCATTTCCCCTTCTGTCTTTTCCTCTTCCTCCTCCGCCTCTGTCCCATTTACTCCCCGGTCTCCTCCTCCCTCACCATCTCCTCCCCTTCCTCTGTCTCCTCCTCTGTCTCCTTCACATCCTCTGTCTCTCCTTGCAGCTCAGGGTCGTGACTCCAGACGTGTCCATCTCTGCAGAGGAGCTGGGTGATGCATACGACCTCTTCAAGGTTTGGGGGGGGGGGGTGAACATTTGATGAGGGCATCCATTTTGTCCTGAGTGGCAGTTGCGCACATGCTGTATCGGCTGCGTAGCTACTTCTGTATCATAGCTTTAAATCAGATGCGTGTGCAAATAATCAACAGCTAGATCTGAGACATTTTACTGACAAGATGACGTGAACAGTTATTCACCATTTAACTGCAGTGTGATCAAAATCATTTCCTTTTTTCTATCCGATAAGACAGATGCACAGTAATGATGGCAATTTAAATTTGTAGTTCTGGCACAAATTGTTTACCAGAATGGGTCATTTCATCCCATCAGCCAAGCTAGTCACCTTGCTGATTACCATTCTCTGAGTCTTTAACTTAGTGTCTTACAAAAGCATTATAGGAAGGAAAGCAATTTTTAGCATAAAACGGGATTTTATGGGATGTTTGCAATTGGCATTGTAAATAAAGCTATACTGCGTGTCTTCTGATTAATCATGAGAAAAATAAATCTCACATTAGCTGGAACAAACTATTAAATCATGTTTAAAGTGCGGTAATAAAATTGCATAGGGCAAGGATAAAACAATGGATGTCTTTGTTTGGGCCAAAGTCTTTTGGAAGCCAGTGCGAAAGTCGCTCCTCCCATATGACCACACCTCCTTAACCTATTCAAAGACTTTTTATATTTCTGTAAATTTCCCTCCACTTAAAAGACGTACAAAGATTTTGCTGCGGAGACCATGGAAGCAGCTGAGTGTGCACAGTATCCACTCAGAGTTCACACTTAGAATAGTGTGAGCTCTTTAATTTGCACTGTGGTTAAACTTTATAGAAGTTTGAAATATGCAAACAGTGCAAATCACCCTACAACTATTTTATCATTTGTGTTAATTCTGTTTGAGGTTGTCCTTCACTGTAGCCTAAGCTAAATAAACATTCGTTATACAACTTTGCTCACTTAAGCTGAAACTTCTTAGTTTGGCTCTGATATGCAGACAGATTTCCTTGAGTTCGGAGTAAACATTAGTTGTCACTGATGCAGTGCATTGTGGTCTATATACTTAAAGACTGTTTCTTTGCAATATTTGCTGAAATGCAGATAAAGTGTGCAATTAGTGCGTCGCACGTGAATGTTCCCGCCAAGTGTGGTAATGTGTAAGTGTGTACCTGCTGGGGCAAATGGGATGCAGCCAGTAAATATGTATAGTACGTATCCATATGCACCATTTGCCCTTTCCCCTAGGGGGAACACTTTATCACCCTGTACTGGGGTGCCGATGAGGCCTACGATGCACTGGAGCACCACGATCCCTCACGGGCGTATGCGGAGCAGTACCGCCTGGACTGGCCGCAGTTCCAGCGCCTCTACCAGCTGCTGACCCCTTGGCCATGTGAAGCGCACACTGCCAGTGTGGCCCGCCGTGCCTTCGCCCTGCTCGACCTGGACCAGGATCTCTACATCAGCTTCAGGGAGTTTGCCCGCTGGCTGGGTACGTGTCAAGGAACAGCTACAGTCATTCACTATACTGAAATTTCCCAGTCCGGTCCTGGGGGACTGAAGAACGTGGACTGACTGGCAGAGAGCTGGGAGGGAGCAAAAATTTGGACCAGCTGTGGGACCCTGAGGACCGGGTTGGAAAACATTGCACTAAACCATTACATGGTGATGCATTTGGTTTCAGTAATGGAATGTGAATATGAATGTAGAAAGACTAGTAATGCAATGATCCCTCTGCCTTTGCAGACCAAATGTACTGTGAGGAGCTCAATGAGAAGATCAGATACCTGTATCGCCTGCACATTCCCCCAGGTGAGTGTGAGTCTGTGTGGAGGACTCTTTCCCATCATGCTCTGTGCTTATGCATTATTTACTTTTTTGTAAGTTTGACTCAAAGTTGTTGTCTTTTCTCCCAGAATAAAATCATATCACCAGTTGGGGAGTTTCAGTATAGCTTGTTGTTTCATAATGTATTATATTTAAAGGCTTCCTTTTTCTCACCGTGCTTTGCTTAGCCCTATGTGAGAATGAAGACGTTACGTCCCCCTTAAAGAGTCCCTTGCTGTCCACTACCAGGCCTCTGTTTGTCAGTCTTCCCAATGGTAAAACCCCGTCTCTCTTCTCTCTCTCTCTGTCTCTGAGACACACACACACATACACACACACACAAACACAGAGCCTTTTTTGGTGGTTTTGCACAAGAAAGCAGCTATCAGCACCATAACAATGAAAAGGAAGCTGTGGGACCGGGGCAAGTTATTTAAAACATGCACTATAACCACGATCCCTTGTTCAGTCAGCTCAGCTGCACCATGAAATTAGTCAGTTTTAGAGTATGCAGAATGACACACGTCAGCTAGAGGCTGTGAGCTGGCTGTCATTCAGGCCTCTCTGCCAGTGATTGACTACAATGCACATGGTTTACTTGGCTTTAACATGAGTGTAATGTTTGATTCGCGCACATGCCCATTTCAGTAAAGCTCAGCCTGGTGTCCCTCACTTTCTGTCTGCAGGGGAGATGGGAGACACTCAGGAGCAGCTGAAGAAGATGCTTAGGGACCTGGAAAAGGAGAAGGATGTGGACGAGCCGCTGCCGCTGATGAAGCAGGTCAGCTTACTGGAGCTGTGGTGCTGAGCCACTGCGGTTTGCATGACAATCCGAACTGGTGTATCAGCACAGCCTACAGCAGTGTGTACCAGCCCGGTCCTCGGGGACCACCAGATGGTCCATCTCCATTGCTCCATCTCAGCTCCCTGCCATACAGTCCATGTTTCCCCAAGGGCTGGATTGGGAAGCACTACTCTACATTATCACTGGAAATCTATAAGCATGACCTGGTTAATGCCACTGAATGTGCGGACTCATCGGGAGATTGTGACCTGTGTTCAGTGTGTGAATATGGCGATCCTTTCCTCCCTCTTGTAGAGTGTGGACTGTCTGGGAGTTACCCGAGGGCCAGATTGGGAAATACTGCACAAATAAAAGTAGAATGTGCTGTAGTGGCCAGACCAGTGTCTCCACGTGAACATCTGTGGCAGGAACAGCGAGACAGTCAAATATGATCTCTCAGGCAGTGTAGCTCATAAGGAGGAGTGCAGTACGAGAGCTAGAACTTTCCACCTAAAAAAATACCAATTCGTGGAACCAATTAGTGAAATACAGTTCTTGCGTTATGGAGTATTGTGGGTATTATCGTATTGTTATATTGCTTATAGACTCAGAGTGGAGATCAGTACCTTACTTTTCTTTGATCGCATTGCTGGAGACTGCTGGGCTCTTTTCTGTCAGTTTCCACATCATGGTGGGCAAGAAATCAGTAAAGCAAAGCAATAAAACAATGATGAGTGCTACCTATTTTGTATTTTCATATGCAGCCAGTGGTTATTATTAAACCTGGCTGGTACTGGTACCGGTTTGGTGATGGCCAAATGAAGCTCCATGATCCCATCCATCCATCCATTTTCCAAACCGCTTATCCTACTGGGTCGCGGGGGGTCCGGAGCCTATCCCGGAAGCAATGGGCACGAGGCAGCTCCATGAACCATTTGCTGTATTTTTTCACCCCACTAGATGGTGCTCTTGGTTTGTGGTGAGGTATGCTTTGAGCCCTTTTATGAAGAGAGAGCACCGTCTAGAGAGCAAATGGTTCATGAAGCTTCTTTTGGCCATCATTACTGGCTAGGACTAGGGGCGTTCATGTTGTGTGATGGCCAGCACCACCATGTTTTGTCCATGTCTTGTACTGCATGTACTCGGTTGCAGCTACAGGAATTGCTGTTTGCAGGAGCAGCGGTTCTCAGTATTGGAACCGCGTTTTCTTGTTTATACAGCTTTCAGCTTCACTCACCAGTCAGGTCTCTGTTCATTAGAATGATATTTTGTTGAGTAGAGTTCTTGTGCTCTTGGAGGGGCTGGAATGCTGTACCCTGTTGCTAGGGCTGAGAACCACTGCTCTAGATCAATGGTTCCCATTCTGTTCCTTGGGGACCCATAGACATTCCATGTCTTTGCTCCCTCCTTGGTAGAGAGTTGGGTGCAAAAATGTGAACTGTCTGGTAGGAAGCTTGGAGGGAGCAAAAACATGGACTGAATGAGGGTCCACGAGGACCAGATTGGGAAACACTGTTCTAAATTAATGGTAATGCAGTACAATGTAGTGTAATGTAATGTATTGTCTGCCACCTTGTGTTGTCAGTGGGAGTTCATCCAATTCTGCAAGACGTTCTACAGCTTGTTTCATGGAGACCCCCAGGAGAACGAACTCTTTCAGGCCATCGCCACGGTTACCAGCCTGGTGCTGCGGATTGGGGAAGCGGGTCACAGGAGCCAAAGCTCAGACGGCAATGATGGGGTGCAGGATCAGCCCCACACGGATTCCAGCAGTGAGTGGACTGTCAGCTTTGCCCAAATCCTGGCTTCCCTTCTTACTGAGCAGGCCCTGGTCAACTTCTTTGACAAGCCTGTAGATCTTGGGGCCAAGATCAGTAATGCCAGGTCAAAGCAGTACCTGCAACGAGGAGCTTCTGTGACAGACCAGCAGGGGGCGCATTGAGCCAGCTATCTTTGACCAAAACCATCCAGTTCTTCCCTGTAGTTCCTCTGCAGTTTGGCACAGGTTTGACTTCTGATTGACCGTATTCATGGAGATGGGAGCTAATCACTGGAACCAGATTATTCCTTATACTGATTGTAAAAACACAAACATTTTCTTCAGGGATCAAAATCCTATGCTTATGAAGTGGAGCTCAAAGACGAGAGCTCAACTGATTCAAGAGGAATATGCACCTTGTAACATCTGTAGGCTGTCACTGCTTCTGTCACAAAGCACCATGACATCTTTATAGTATGTGGGATCATTTTAATTATTTTATAATTTCAGTTATAAAATACTTTTGTCATTTTTGGTGACCTACATAAAACTGTGAATGAGTCAAATTGTATATTTTGAACTCTCCGACACACCAGAAACTTATTGTCGGGACATTGCTGGTTCAAGTCCCAAAGCTACATAAAAGCCTCCAGAGCCATTGAGCCCCTACACCAGGACGTGACTGAATATAAAGCTTCAGGTGGTGTAATTTAAGATTCCCTGCAGTTTGCTTTTTAATGTAGCAGGTATTGAAGTGCTGCAACCTATAATCAGTCCAGTAGCCATGGTTACCTTCTTGAGGAATATGAATTATGATGTACTGTTGTCCTGGCTTGAAGGGGCCATGACCTGGATCTCATTAAAAACCATTTTTGTGGAACAACTGACTGAAGTTGAGGATCCTGGAAGCTTCAGTTGTTTGAGTTTACATGTTCAAGGAATGTTCCAGGAATTGACTTGCTTAAGCAATCATATAAATTAGATTTTTTTTCTTTCAAAGCAATATGATTTTAATATTTCATAACACAATGCACGAACCCCCAGTGTCAGATTCCTAATTTTACACAACTGGGGAGTCATTAGTGTTATTAGAATGTATTAAATGTAGCATAATGTGTCAAAGACTTGTGTTGCATTGACTTGCTGATGTTGTTTGCATTTAGGCTTTATGCAGGCTGATCCATCAAGCACATCATGGGTGGATGTGTGGGAACCACAGCAGCTGTGGTCACCCTGTAACTGCCACATGACCTCAGACAGTCCGGCGATGTGCTGGTTTGAACTGGTTATTAAAATCGTCTCAGCCTGACACTGCCTGAGGCATGTTGGCTGTGGTTTAAAGCAATTTATATACACACTAAAAAAAATCTTTAAGAGGACTGAAACACCCAAAACTCTGACTTGACAGGAAGCCACAGTGTTAGTAAATGTGAATGTTGATATTTCTGGGTAGACTTCATTGCTGTTAAACAGAGCTTTTTGGTGTGACTTAGGAACATATGGGTGTTCCTGATAGTGCTGCAGGTAATAACTGAGGATCACAGGTTGTTTAGGTAATTCCCTCAGCACTCGTTCCTGCTGTAGTCTATACCAGACATGGGCAACTTCCTCCTATCCTTAGAGGTAGCTGTAAAATGAGGGGATTGTGCTGTGTTCTGTTTACCTTCTGGACACACTCGAGTTAAGAATTCCAGTACAGCAAGTCGGAAAGCCTTTCAGAAATACCAGGGACCCGTCTCAAAAAACAGAATTTCTTGCTTAGCTGGATAACTTGTTGGATTTAAGGTACCCCAGCATAAATGACATTTATCAGTTTACTTTCATTTAGACTACCTTAAATCTAAGTTATCTGGCTCAGCAAGAAATCCTGCTTTTTGAAACAAGCCCCTATTCTAGCCAGGTTCATTGTTACTTAACCAGTTCATAACATGCATTATTTTGAGCATACATTTGATAGCGACGTGTCTGCAGATCGAGTTTGATCTTGCGCATAGTATTGTCCAATTTAATGAGCCACAAATGCTAATAAACAATATATTACTAAAGCTCTCACTTCCATCTAATGGCTGCAGCCATCTTCAATTCTTTGAGTTGGAATACTGACTTCAGGGGACGTTCCAATTGAAATTCTAACTTCGATTTAAACGGAACACAGCATAAGGAAGACCAATGTATTAAACTGCCCAAAAAGGTGGGTGACATCTTCTAGCCCAATGCTGACAATACAAAGTATTGGGGTTAGACTCTCTCTAAAAGTAGATCCATCTCATCTGTACAAATTTAGCAAAAATGAATGTTGCTTTGAGATCCATCGAATTATTCCACATCACCACATTGGTAAACCATGTTCTTGTACAAACAACTTAACTCAGACATGCTTTTCCCTATGGAATCTGGAAACACTAATGTAGTATTTTGTAAATTTAAAAATAGTTGCTGAAAGGATTCTGGTGTTGACCAGCCATATGAAAGAATACAAAAACAAACGGGCTGTTTTTTAATCCATTTATTTTACCAGCATCTGGAGAACATTCTAATTCTCATCAACATTGACTGTCTGCATGCCTGAAAAAAACACGTATATTTCATTAGTTATACACAGTAAAGCAGGACTGCTAAGATAATACAATAGAAACATTCTAATACATCCACTTCAGAATGGGTTTCAGATCTATGTTGCCATAACAGATTTTAGAAGAAATGTAGCTCAAGCTGAACCAGTTCCGAAGAGGCAGGCCTGCAATTTAAGTAACTATATTCTGGGTTGGCAAAAATACAATAATTTCACAAAAACAGGCACAAAGGGGGCACTTTTACATGCACTTATCAGAATCACTGGACGTTCAGAAGATTGTCCTTGGGAGCTTACCTTTGAATGTTGTGACAGGGACGTACGTGACGAGGGTGTACAGCTTGTTGGGAGAATCCTCATCTTCATTGCGTTTTCTGGACAGACGAACGCGTATGCGGTACGGTACGTTCCTACACAGACACACACACATAAATGCGATTAAGTAACTTGGCTTGGGACTGAACAGTGATGGACTAAAGCATTCTATGGGAGAAAGCAACATAAAGCCCTTTAACATTCAGCTTGTATGACTGGATAAACTGAATACTGCAAGATGATGATATACTGAAGCGCTGAGTGATCTGTTGTCACTCACTTGTCCAAATGCAGCACTGCCTACTGTGGGATAAGCATTCAGGAGACCAGGTGACACAAAGCAAAGCCAACCAGAGGTCAACAGCAAGATGCTCCCCATAGTGCAGAGCTAGTGATCACAAACACTGCTATAGGAGCAGGCTGATGGTGCACACCTCGCATAATCCACAAGCTGCCCAGAAAACATGCATACCTTTCCCAGCTCACTAAACTGCATAATTATAGGACCTTAGTTATACGAAGTGAAAAGTTTGTGCAAACACGTTATGATCCATCTGTTCCAGAAACACCTCTGCTAGCCTACAGCATTCCACCTTCCCTGAATGCTCTTAATATTGCGCTTTCTGCTGACAGAATATTAGGTACTTGCTTTGTTCGATGTTATGTATCTCTTGGTCTAATATTATGTACACTTGTATCTGGACATTAATTGGAAGCTCAGCCTAGCTGTACTTATGCTTAGTCAACTTGACACAGGTATGTTTGTTATCTGTCTCACTTATACATCACTTCGAACAAGTGTCTGTTACATAAAATGTAAAAAGTCTATGTTTACGACTCCCTTACACTGCACAAAAACGTACGGGATGTGTTCCTTAAGTTAAGCTCCCTGTGACATTTAGGAGTGCAACTCGGCCTGTACCTCACGCCCTTGGTCCACACGGCCTTGTTGAGGCGCGTATCGATGCGGACGTCGGGGGTTCCCATTTCCTTCATGGCAAACTTGCGGATCTCCTTAATGGCACGTGGCGCCCGCTTCTTGAAACCGCTGGAAGAACAAAGCATAGGCCGTCCAGTTCTGCACGACACTGTTTCTGACAGTCACAACTCATATTAACATTCAAAATTCATTATGAGATCGCATCATGTAAAATGGTTAACGCATGAAAGGCAGGACTTCCAGCAGAAAACCTCTTAGCAAAATGATGAATCTGTTATTTCGATCCCTATTTAATTGCAGCCATACTCCATATTATGCCCAGCTTCGCAATAAATTACTGAGATGATCCCATTGATTTCCAACAGGACATTCAGTATAAACACGTGCCAAATATCTCCATATCTTCTCTCAAGCACTGACATATTGAACATTTTACTCATGCTCTTCCGCAAAATAGAGATCTTCACAAAGTTTGAAGGGTTTAGCACGTCAAACACGTCATTCTCCAGTGTACTCCAGGTAATCACTGGCGGCACACGTAGTGCATCAGGCTGCCAGGGACGCCCTGTCACGTCGGAGCAGGCCGGCGCCAGCCGGGAGTCGCACTCACACGCCATGGATGCGCTTGTGGATGTTGATCGTGTATTCTCTGGTCACCACTTCATTGATAGCCGAGCGTCCCTTCTTCTTCTCGCCGCCTTTCTTAATTGGAGCCATCTAGGAGAAAGAAACACTGCATTTCAGAGCAAAAGCATTTACCAAAGCTTTGTCAACCCCGACAAACTTTGAACATGGAAGACTGCGTTCCTTTTTAGTACGAATATATGTAGCTCAGGTAAATATCGTCATTATAAAACCGCAGAAGTGGATTTAACTAGACTCTACCCGGCTACCGCCACAAGGACAGCTAGCGTCTACATTACTACAATGTCAAAACAAAAAAATCTAAAACACAACGATTTATAAGCAACCAACCTAAGCACTACTGCAAAATCTTACTAGCACCGCTGTCTCCGCGGTGTCCTGGGTAGCACCAAATCAGACCGTATGTATCATCCATAATTTTCAATCTAAACTTTCAAATAAACATTGCTCGTATTGTCGAAAATAGTCTTATGATTATATATGTTCAACGTGTGATATCGCAACTACAGTAAGCAAGGATGAGTTTGGATTCTTTCAGAAGACATACTTCAAACATACTTACTTTGCCAAGGGAAATGTCGGAAAGGAAGTACTTTGGAATTCTGGGTAAACTAAACCCAATGAAAACTTTTATTTCCGGGGTCCCCGGCTTTTACCTTGAAATAAGTAACAAATTATTATGTTGTGTGTTTCATTCAGCACTGTTAGTTACAGCATAAAAGATACTTAATTCACAATTAATCTGTTTCGCCATCAAGTAAATGTTTTGTGGGAAAGTAAAACCCCATTTCCCGTCAGGCACTCGTAGGTCGTAAAGCAAATCAAGTGTCGTAAGAGTCAGTAAGAGGTTTGGAAGGTGTGTAGGTGAACTGGACTGTCTTCGTTGTTTTGACAGATAGCTTTATAGTAATATTGTGATACGTATATATTAAAGCCTCTTTTGTAGTAAACAGATAGTTAAAATCGGTTCCGTCATTTATTTTATTGTCAAGTGCTCTGTTAATCAAATTTGTTTTACTTTACGACATAAAACTAATGGTGGGACGGATTCGCAAGCAACGAGTTGATCGGTTTCAAGCTAGGATGGCTAAGCGATGAACCGCTCAGTGTGAAAGAAGAAAACGGCTGCTAAAGACATTACATTTGAACTCGTAAGTCAGGTATACCAGCAAACAGAAACACAATGACTTTGGCCCCGAAGGAGCTCTCCAATTTATTGGGAATCATCTCCGAAGAAGCCTGCACCAACACATTCGAAAGTCTGTCCAACGCCTTCCACCACTTCTTCGGGAAAGCGGAGCACTTTCGGGTGGGCTCCGTGCTGGTGATGCTGCTGCAGCAACCCGACCTTCTGCCCAGCTCCCCGCAGCGCCTCACGGCCCTTTACCTCCTGTGGGAAATGTACCGTACCGAGCCGCTGGCGGCCAACCCCTTCGCCGCGGTCTTTGCTCACCTTTTAAACCCATCACCTGTCGGAGAGGAGCAGGAGAGGCCGCTGTGTGGTAAGCATACCGAGGTCGACTTAAAGCCGTAACATTTTGTATGTTATATGTCTGGTGACTTGAGAGTAAGAGGATCACAATCTTGCCATAAATCTTCCTGCAATCCGCAGTTTTTAAGGTGTCAATTTGGTGAAGACGTTAAAGTGGAAGTGGGAAATGATTCTGTAATGTGTGCCTTCGGTTTCAGAAAAGGAAAATGCCTGTAAGTTTTAGCCTAATGTTTGGACTCCTTTGCCATTTGCAGGATTCCTCCCACCCATCACCCTGCCAGAGAAATACTTCCTCTCTCAGCTGATGCTGGCGCCACCCAAAGAACTGTTCAAGAAGACACCTCGACAGGTGTCCTGTATGGATGTGGGCAGCTCATCCCAGTCCATAGATATCAGTGGGCTTCAGCTGGCCCTGGCAGGTAGCTCACTGATGCTGTCTCAAAGCAGCGCATCTTCTCCACATGTACATTCAGACCAGGCATCAGGAACGACTGCTGTACTTTGCAGTCAATGAATTATTTCGTGTTTTCTTTAAAAATGGAACATCTTACCTTAGCTATGTTTCACTGCTAAAGTATCGAGTGGTGTACAATAGTGTTTCCCAACCCGGTCTTTTTGGACCCCCCCAACGATCCACATTTTTGCTTTGCGTGAGACGGTCCATGTTTCTGTGGAGTATCTAGGGGTCCCCAAGGACTGGTTTTAGGAAACACTAGTCTACATCATCCCTGGGAATTTAGGAAGACCACCTGATTAGTGCCACTGAGTATGCAGGCTCTTTTTCAGGAGATCATGGCCTGTTTTCAGTGTGAGAATACCGTGATCCTTTCCTCCCATCTGCAGAGCGTCAGTCTGAGCTGCCCACACAGAGCAAGGCCAGCTTCCCTAGCATCCTGAATGACCCTGACCCCGACTCCTCCAATTCTGGGTTCGACAGCTCTGTGGCCAACCAGATTACAGAGGCCCTGGTCACGGGGCCACGCCCACCTTTGGAGAGTGAGTTATCGCAGAATCCAGGATTTCTCCCTGTTTATCTATGCACACGGGTAACAAAGACAAGTAACCTCATGAATAACTGAACTTGGTAGTAAAAACTGAAACAAAAGAGAACTGTGCCAGTGTAATGGAGCAGTGTCCTTATGCAGAGAAGATTTCAGGGGGAAGAATCCCAGTAAATTCAGTCTGTCATATGTCAGGTTTTGTCTTGCTGCTGTATGAGCCTTTTTGTCCCAGGTTGCTTGCTGTCCACTTGCAATCCCATGATGCCGTGTGTCATTGACGTGTCCATCTAGGCCACTTCCGGCCAGAGTTCATCCGTCCGCCACCCCCGCTGCACGTCTGTGAGGATGAGCTGGTGTGGTTGAGCCCATCGGAGCCGGACCACAGTGTGCAGTGGGATCGTTCCATGTGTGTGAGGAACAGCACCGGCGTGGAGGTCAAGCGCATCATGTCAAAGGCCTTTAAGAGCCCACTGTCTGCGCAGCAGCAGTCTCAGGTGAGGAGATGCCGTGCATTCAGTCATTTTTTTTTATATAGTGTCTTTCACAACAATGTCATCCCAAGGCACTTGACTGAGAAGGTAATCTGTTACTACATAATTTATATAAAATGTTTCTCACCTGACCAATATACCAGGATAGTTTTTCAAAAATCCAGACAGGCTTCTCTGCATCCGGTTTGTGTTACTAGACCAGCTAATTTGGCTTAATCATAGTAGCCAAACGAGGGCTAAACGGGATCCCTCTAATTTTACCTGTTATTTAGCAGGTAACGTTCAGGTTAACCAGACATAGCTGGGCCAAGCTCACATTTATAAATGCTGCACCAGTATTTATCAGATCTTTATAATACAATTAAAAATGTTTTACGTTTGAAGTGTACATCCTATATTACCTCTTGGTACAGTGCTTTCCATTTCAGTTCTATGTTTACTTTTGTTGTAGTTAACATATCACAGTGCTAAACTGAATTAAAACCTATGCATCAAAATCTACCCAGAAATCAATGGCTTGTCATCAAGCATAAAATAAACTGATGAGAAAAACAAACAACATTTTTTGAACAGCCTGCTTTAAAGTACAGAGTTTTAATTTTCTGTGACAAAACAGTGGTTCAGAGCCAGAGGGGAGAAAACAAAAGGGCCAGAAGGTTAAAAAAATTCTTTGTCTCGTTCACAGCTTCTGGGTGAGCTGGAGAAGGATCCTAAACTGGTGTATCACATTGGGCTGTCACCAGCCAAGCTGCCCGACTTAGTGGAGAATAACCCTCTGGTTGCCATAGAGATGCTGCTGAAGCTGATGCAGTCCAGTCAGATCACAGAGTACTTTTCAGTGCTGGTCAACATGGACATGTCCCTGCATTCCATGGAGGTGGTCAACAGGTAAGCACTACTGCACCTTCACCGGTGCTGTGACAGGTCCATGACCACTGCCAATCTGTGGAAATGACCAGTGTGCAAATTGTAGCATGCAGATGTTTTAAACCAGTGTTTCCCAACCAGACAGTCCAAGTTTTTGCTCCCTGTTGACTGTCTGGCAGGAGGCTGGGAAGGATCACAAATGTAGACTGTCTGGGGGTCTCCGGGCACCAGGTTGGGAAACACTGCTTTAAATTATTAACGGCTGTCACGTGAAACAAGGGAAGGATGCTCAAATCGGTAACTGCAAAAGCAATATACTAACATTATGTTTTCGTCCCCCGATAAACACAGGTTGACAACAGCAGTTGACCTTCCGCCAGAGTTCATTCACTTGTACATTTCCAACTGTATCTCCACCTGCGAGCAGATCAAAGACAAATACATGCAGGTATGTCCTACGGAGACCTGTGTGTGTCCATGGACACACAGGTCCTACTCTGGTGGTAAGGCTTAGTTAACCTGAATAGCCTTTTGGGGGGAGAAATTTGTTGCCCTTAATCTTTCACACTCCTTCAACTGGAGGCCAGGATGGTCCTCTGTAATGCATTTGTAGTATCTAACAGTAAGTGCAAGAACAAGACACAAATAAGTCTTCATATGAGCTTGGTCAGAACAGTTTTCTTCCCAGAAAGTGGTGAGATTTTGGACTGATCATTTTTGGTTAATATAGTTGATGTCTTTAAAAGAGAACCAGTGTTCAAAGATGGGCTCAGTGATCTTCTTGTTGCCCTCCTGTTCCCCCGGCCTTGCCGTAGAATCGCCTCGTCAGGCTGGTGTGCGTCTTCCTTCAGTCGCTGATCCGAAACAAGATCATCAACGTGCAGGACCTGTTCATCGAGGTGCAGGCCTTCTGCATAGAGTTCAGCCGCATCCGGGAGGCTGCGGGCCTTTTCCGCTTGCTTAAGACACTGGATACGGGCGAGAATCTCACAGAGCCCAAATCTGCCAAGTAACTTCACCTGTTGAATGATTTTGTACCCAGTGGAGTACCGGACCTGCCCCCACCCCCAAATTATTCTCCATTTTTTTCCTGTTTTACTGGAGTAACCAGCTAATTTAGGATGACTTCGGTTATGCATTGTTTTGTTGATTAAAATTTTACAAAACCTGCATGGAGTTTTCTTCACATTCCTGAAGTGTGGTCTTTTAGTCTGTATGACATTGTGTCATTTGAGATTCCATAGGTATTTACTCAGCGTCTTACCAGTTCTGCTTTCTACTGGTAACAGTATCTCCCCTGCTCCAATGACCAGCAAACTTTTATTCCTAAATCCAATATTGCTGTGAAAACACCCATTGCTGCTAGATTTTGCCAAAGTCAACTGACTTCAGACTATGCTGGCTTACTCTGGGACGCACAGTAACCGCACAGGCTAATACAGCAGCACTTAACTAGCAATACTTAAGCGTTGTTTACAGCTTTGGCATAAGGGAAAAAGTTACTTACACAATTGCTACTAGTTTTCTGCAGATGTTCACACAAATTTATTAACCCACACAGTTCATTCTGTACAGTGCAAAAACTACAGACCAATCTGTCCACTTTATACTCCTGATTTTTTAACAAACAAAATTAGCCCAGGCCCCATACTGTTTCTTAATGTCCTATATCTTCCGGGAAAGACTGCACAGCATTTTATAGTCAAGGTGTTTGGCAGAAAGCATGGGCTATCTTGGTCCTCTTGGAAATTTTATTTGAAAAGCTTGTTCTAAAAACTTTTAGCATGCAGCATTAATGTACAAATCATCTAAACCATTGAACAAAGTCATGTCTCACTAAATATTACCAATGTACCAAACAACCAGACTGCATTTCCATGTTAAAAAAAATAACCCTACAAGAGAAACATTCCACTTAGTTAAGGGGAACCAAATTTTAATGCCCAGTTTTAATAACCGATGCACAACATACGTATGTGTAGAGAATGTTCATTATAAAATAAATGTTTAAAAGAACATGCTGCTCTGAGACCAAATGAGACCACACAATCTGCTCAGGTTTACCTCTCGCTCTGCCATCTGTAAGCAACTCGATCACACCAGAGATCCACAGGCTGCAGAGGACAGCAGTCTCTATGGAGTGTGTCCCACACTGAATCCTGCTTTTTTCCTTTATGGGCAGAGTATTTTAGGTTCAGGATTGCCTGATCTGGAGCAGCAGCATCAATCAGGAAGCACAGACTTCGGGCAAAGGTGGGGTCGCAGGTGGGGGAACTTCTAGTGCCCCCTCAGACCTCTCCTGCCCCGGGGCATCGCTGCTTCCACAGGTCGCCATTTTCCTCTTTAGCAGACGCACACTGAGCCGCAGTATTTCATTGTCCACTGGGGCGGCACTGTAGATCTGCCTAGTTGTGCCCTGAGACCAGGGTAGGGTTAGGAGCAAAGTCAGAGCAGGTCTCTTTCAGCAACATTAGATAAAGCAGTGTTGGTGCGCATTGTTAAAAGTACTAGCCCAAAATTTGAAGTCAAGGTTCATTGATCTTGTCTAGAAAGCTCAAACCAACAAACAAATCAGTCAGTATTTGTTGCCTGGCTGCATCCAACCACATAAAAACTGAGCCATTAATATGCGTGCATCAATAATCATCAGCTCCACCAATCAGCACCTTGTCCCACAAAGTAATCTAGGTGGGTCACCTTGTCGTTCTTGAGTAGCTGCCTGCGGATGGTGATGTCCCTGCGGGCGCACAAGGCTTTGCAGCAGGGGCCGAGGTTCCGCAGCAGGCCTGCTCTCTCCTCCTTGCGGTTCAGGGCGGCCATGTTCAAGGCCCCCAGTTCATGCTCAAATAATCTCTCTGCATCTAACAGAGACGGAGAGCACAGGTGGTTCACAAAGCAGCTTGGCAGTGACCTCTGGACACTGTATCCTAGGCTCAGTGAAGTTCAGCTTGGACTATTACAGCTGACATCCATAAAGCTGAGGTTCTGCTGGAAGCTTATGGCCTAACTTTCACATCCCCCCACATCCTGGAGTTATACTCCAGGCTTCCCATAACTGCCCCAGTGAATCTACATCTTATTCCATACTGGTTTGGATTTAAGTTTAACAGTGCAGACAGACTGACCTTTGGGGTCGTCCAGCTCGCCCCGGCAGGCCTCGCGGACCCTGTCGATGAGCTGGGGGCCAGCCAGGCGGCGGGAGACGCCAGCCCGCAGCAGCATGGCCCCCGGGGTGAAGCGTAGCAGCGCCGCCCCTGGGGTGCGGGGCTCCGATGGCTGATTGGGCATCAGACTGGACCAGTCCACGTCGATTACATCCCGAGGCCCTGAGGGTCACACACAAACACACACACACACAGCGCTCAGCCAGGTTTTGGTATTTAAAGCACTGTGGCTGAAGTGGTCGTAACACGGAACCGATTGGCTGATTTCGGCACGATGACATCATGCCGAGATGCAGCTGGTTTGTCTCCAACACCTAATCCCAGCTCATGATGCCACTCTGCTATGCTGTCATGTGCACGGCAGTTAGAGTTCATACTATATTTGGCTGCGGACTCATGGCCGTATGCTGACGGCTTGTCAGGAACTCCCATGCGAGATGACAAACCTGCAGAGGGAGCCCGAGGATCACTGACTCCCTGCTTCCTTAATCTTCTCACACTGCAGTCAGTTGCCTTACTCTGTGACTGTGTTAAGAGCCTGGACTTTCCAACACTGCTGCAGTTTCATTCCGCCCACAGCAACTTCTGCATTTTTAAAAACTGATCTTTGATTTGGAGAGGGGGAACCCATCAGGGTAAATTATAGCTAATGGTAGGAAACTGCAGAAAGATATACTAGCATGGTTCACACATCAAGCGGGGCAGGAACATGGCTGCATTGGCGCCAGGGCAGTCTGGCTGAGAGGGGAGAGGAGCGTGCAGTGGTGCTCCGTCATACCTGAGATCTTATCCTCCTCCTGCTGTTGCTCTTCTCTCTTCTGTGCTGTGCTGTCGGCCAGAATCTCGTCCAGCTCGTCATCGCTGATGGGCTCGTACTCCTCCCCGCCAGACGCCGCTGACTGCGTGTCCCCTGCCTTCCCATCATCGTCGTCTGCTCCCAGCAACAGATAAAAAAAAAAAAAAAAAGTGTAATGAACCGCAGCTTACAGCCAGGCTAATATTTACATGAGAACATGTGAGACCAGCAGAAAAACAGGAACAACGCAGCACAGCCAATGTATCAGCCAGCAAGGACGCCCTGCTGCATCACTGCCAGAGTCTCCTCAGCAATGACTATTAAAAAGCACATAAAACAACTTCCCCCAGGGATATGAAGCAAGAGGAAGCCATTCAGTACAACTTCTGAGCATATCTGCATCTACTGGTTTTAGCTCCAGTGATTGCCTCCATTCAAATGCGTTTGATAACAAAGAGCCATTTGATCTATAATGCAAATATTTGCTCTATAAAGGGAAGGATTTGTTACATGTTGCAGGGCATGAGCCAGTTTCTATGGCAGACGGACAGATGGGGCAGCTAGGCCAGCAGGCGGCTGATTGCATGCGACAGCGGGGCTCTTTACCCTCTGCACTGTCCGCCTTCTCCACCTCACATGACTCCTCCAGGCTGCGTGCCCCGTCTGTGCTTTTTTCTCCCTCGCCGGTGGCGCCCTCCCTGGCTAGGGGCTCAAACTCAGCCCGGTCTGGCTTCACCTCCACATGCAGCGGGAGTCCCAGCAGCAGCCGGTCGCGGTCATGGTCACGGTCGTGCAGCAGCAGCCCCTCGGCCAGGTGCCTGTCTCTTTCCAGCTCCGCTTCCCGCTTACGCAGCTCCCTGAGGTCCCGCTCTCTGATTGGCTCGCGCCCCCCACGCATCAACACTGGCGGAGGGTCCCGGTTCCGCCCGACCCAGTCGCGGGCTTCAGGTTCGGCTCGCTCCCAGTCGGCCCTCTGGGGCTGCCGGGGGTCCTTCCTCTCACGGTCTCGGTCAAACTGCTCTCGTTCGCGGTCACGATCCTTCTCCCGCTCGCGGCTCTCGTACGATCCCGCCCGGGAGCGCGCCTGCCGCTCCGACTCCGGAGAGCTGCGCCGGGAGCTGTGGCTGCGGGAATCCTGCCGATCTGGAGCAGAGGCGAGGGTCAGGTTAGCCAAACACCCTCACCATACATATCAAGGCTCGTCATAATCACACGACTGACCGTAAGCTGGTGTTCCCAGCTCCACCCACAAATGCCTGGCATTATGGACAGAGTGATAAAAACATAAAAGGCTAATGCTGGCAAAAAAAAAAGTGACAGCAGGTAAATCGTTACTCCCACTGAGATGCCGATAAGCTTAACACAGTACATGAAGTACCATTTATACTCTATGACCTAAACACTGGAGGTAACTGCGATGGGCAGCACCTACTTAGATAGAAGGTTGGTAAAGCGGCTGGTCCAAGCACTGCCCTGCTTCTGCAGGCTGATCATCTGGCGTTACCATACATGGACTGTTAGGCTTATTGACCAACGTGTAATGACTTAAGGCCAATTTATACTTCACTCTTCCATGTGCGCTTTTGGTTGCGGGTGAGTGGAAGGGAACTTTGTCATCGGGGGTTGGCTGTAGACGACGTGTAGTCTAGATTTTTATTTCTAGTGAAAATCTAGTGCATCTGTGCGCAACAACTCCTCATGTAAAAGATAATTGATTTGATATTTCCAGTAGGTGGCAGCTTGGACTTCGTGATCGGTGGTCAATAATTAAAGAGTAGAAGAAGAATAGTTGCTGTTGTAGTTATGATGAACAGCTGTACGAGGAGGGTCGGAGGTACTCACACACCTAATTATTCACTCTGTCCAGATATTATACCAAGGCGTATGATATTTTAAAAAGCAAAACTATTCCGGCATTTTGAAATCTTGTGCAGGCTAATTCTGTTGTAACAATTTCAAAATACCACGGTACGCCATAGCATGTAATACCACCCAAGTCAAAGTAATAACTTTAAAACTGTATTTGCCCTCTCCTGGTCTGGCAGAATACCAAATGTAGTATGAACACTAGCTGCTGCGCACATTACAGTCTGCAGCCCGAAAGCGCACGTGGAAAAGTGAAGTATGAAGTGGCCTTTAGTTCAGGGACATTTTAGACGGCTTCTCAATGCAGTTTCTGCAGCACAAGTGAGAGAAGCTGTTCAGAGAGGCGAGTGACAAGGAAGTCAGGCCAAAGAGTCTATCAGCGAGTACATGTCACCACAGTGACCTGAGGAGGTGCTGTAGCTGGTCAGCACGCACCAGTTACATGTTAGAAACACGGTCTGTGGTGCAGACTGACCTGAGGAGGTGCTGTAGCTGGTCAGCACGCACCAGTCACGTTAGAAACACGCTCTGTGGTGCAGACTGACCTGAGGAGGTGCTGTAGCTGGTCAGCACGCACCAGTCACGTTAGAAACACGCTCTGTGGTGCAGACCGACCTGAGGAGGTGCTGTAGCTGGTCAGCACGCACCAGTCACGTTAGAAACACGCTCTGTGGTGCAGACTGACCTGA
>JAODJX010000037.1:2309735-2333770 GCA_026776945.1 Isichthys henryi | reverse complement strand
ATCCTGGGTTGTTCCTGCCTCGTGCCCATTGCTTCCGGGATAGGCTCCGGACCCCCCGCGACCCAGTAGGATAAGCGCCCATCACCCAGTTCCTCCAGGATATTCAGAAATATCTCAAGGCAATGCACATTGACTGTGAGTGCCTGACTTTACGTAGTTGGATATATATACATGGACTTATACAGAGCCATAAATCTTTAAGATATAATATTCCATCGTGGCTGAAGCGGTGTCTTTCGAAAAAAATATCATTCGGCAACAATAAAGGCTCTTGCTGATCATGCAAAATCCTCTGTTTGAATTTCCCTTATTATTTGTGCACCAATTGCAATTGGTCGCTCATCCATGACAGGCCATGACTGAAAGGATCTCCACGCATGGACACTGATTAAGTGTGCGAGCTGATCCGTGTTTACGTAGAAGAAACCTGCTCTGAGGTGTAGGTTTAAGGATTTGGATGTGTTGCTATGACCTGGTGCCGGTTCTCCCCTCGTTATTCAGTGCCAGGTGCTGGTACTCACCTTGTTATCCAGTACCAGGTACTTATACCCCCTTATTATTTTATGTTAGTACACAAGAAATATTCCTGGTATTCTGAAGATGAAACAAAGAGGGGTCAATTCTGTGTACCAGAAAGTAACGCCTTACTGCAAGCACTGGATGTACTGGTACACCAGTGGTGAAATGAAGCTTTTGGGTACTTACCATTACCATGTCACCATGTCACCACCAAATTTTTGATGAAAATTAGAATCATTGTATGTATTGTAGCGCCGGACAGACTGAGGCATCGCGAGAGCAGTGAAGGACAAGGAGACCTGCTTGCCGGGCAGAACACGTTCTTTAATTGCAGGACTATATCAGGCATCAAATGAGCACTGAAGCAATTACAATAGCAGACACCCAAGGAGGTCAGACGCCAAACTGTGAAGTACACACATGGTAGGAGATTCATGTAAAGCTAACATACAAGCCACAATCAGGAAATACAAGTATTAACTATATCAATACAACAAGCGGCTATTTACAATTACCCACCAGCGTGCGGGGAATGCTAATTCCCGCCGGCACACACGGGCGACGGCGAGGTTCAGATCCTGGCGAGTGCTGGCACAGCAGGCCACCTGGGGTGCTGATCCTTCCTCTTTAGCTCCTTCGGGAGATCCTCCAGGGGGTCCTCCTGACTGGGGAACACCCCACCCAACAACTCCCACAGCCAGGCCCCTCTCTCTAGGGACAGCCACCACGCTGAGCAACTGGGAACCCCTGACCTCAGCCTTTCTTCCACGACCATGGGGGGGGGGGGTGGCTGTTGCTGGTTGCCAGACTGGTTCTCCAAAGGGGCCTCCTGCTTGTAAGGTAGTGGCCCTGCACAACTGCTCCTGATCCACATGGCCTCTCGCAGGCATGCCAAGTGAGCCTCCACTTCCCGCTGCTTGTGGAGGTCTGCCATCAGCTGGGCCTCCAGAGTGTTACATGCTTTCTCGTACCGTGGCCTCTGTCTCCTACAGGTGAGGGTGCTTCTGGCCCAGCTAGTTTTCCAAGCCGCAACATGCCTCCTCCTGGCTGAGCAGCACCGTCTCGTGGCCCTGTAATGCCGCCTCCGCTGCCTCGGCCAAACTCGCCAGGCCATCGCGTTCCTGATCCCAGCTGGCCACCTCGCCACAAACCTCCTCTAGCTCCTGCCTCTCCTGCTTTGCAGACTCCTGCAGCCACTCTCAGTTCTGCTGTTCCCGCTTCCATTGCTCATCCAACTCGTGGCGCTCTTCAGCTAGACAGGACTTCCCACCCAGCTGGTCAGTGAAGAGCACTCAATGGCCTCGCTCGATGACATCGCTGTCTCTGACGCAAGTCCATTGGGTTGGCACAAATGGTTTCAGGGCATGCTGTGTGAGTCCGGTGCGTTTTCTGTGGAGTGGAGGGTGCCTTCCTCGCTCTTGCGTCCCCTGCTTGTCTGCCGGCAGCGCTGGTGCAGGCTTCTGGACAGTGGTGTGCCCAGTACCCTTCTCTCCTGCAGCACCAGCAGACAAGCTGAGTTGTTTTTGTCTGGGAAGCGTCAATGCTTCTCTAGCACTTCTGACACAAATGTAGTGCCAGGCAGATCAAGGCAGATTACAATTGCCTGCGATCGTGCCGTGAATGCCAATCCCTGCTGGCGCCACAGTATTATCTATATTAGATGGAGTTGACTGAAACTAACACTTTGTTTCTGGTTAATTAATGCATTAAACGTGTACTACTACATTGTGTGTGTCCCCTCAAGTAGTGTTACCAATCATGGAAATATATATGGCAAGAGAGTGAAAAGGACAAGTGTACTTTTTCTGAAAAAGTTTATTCAGTGCTTGGTTCCACTGCCTCAATATCAAGCCATAATCATATTTCATTTGATCTTGAAACATAGTTGCTGGATACAAAAATGCAAAAGAGTTTCTATGTAAAAAACTAAAATGATGAAAGAAAGCTTTTGTAGACATTACTGATGAAGCCAAACTTCAGGGCAACTGCCCAAATCAAATATGAGCTGAAAGAAACTCAATGCAACCTGAAAGCTAGCAATGTTCTTTTCCTTCAAAGCATCATTTCTTAAGACCCTGAAAAACATACAAGTGAACATATTGTTCTGAGGAGTATCAATCTGTAGACCTGTAACTGTATGTTTGCATGGATGTGTGTGTAGGTGAATAATCCAGGAGTGGCTGGTGAAATTCTGCTGACAAGAAGCTTTTTGGATTTTTCCTCATGCCCTCTTCATGCCCCTGGCCATCAGACAAGCAAACACAGTCATCACCATCTTGGGCTTGATCTCCACCAGGTCCTCTGGCAGGGCGTATACCCGTGCCCCAATCTTTCTTGCCATAGAGATGGCATACCTGGCAAAGAAAACAGCAGAAAGACCATGCATCAAAAAGACTGACGTGAAATCAGGTATGGAAGCTGACAGTGGCACAAGAATCACAGACCCAGACTAATCTTGCATCTTTAACTATGCAAATCACAAAGAGGACCTGACTTATATTAACCTACTTTGAGTAATTTTATGACAGTGGAGAAACATCTGACACTCTTCAGGACTAGAAACTGGACCAACAGACTCCTGATGAATCACTGAATCATATGATTGAATATTGAAGGCATATTGTAAGCGACAGAAGGTCTGACTCAGCCATTTGGGAGCTGACATTATACTGGGTTGGGAAATGGGGGGAGGAGGGGGTCTCGTACTTGGCATTGTTGAGCTTCTCGTCATCAGACAGGTCCTCCATCTTCAACAGGTCATAGCGGATACTGCCGGTTTGGATAGCATCGATCAAATCCAAGACAGGTATGCTGCTGCTGATGGATGCATCCTGAAAACCCAAACATGGACACGTAGGAGAATTAATCCACAATATAAAAAAAACTCAAAGAAGTAAACAGCAAGATATAATTTGCATTTTGCTGAATGTTGAGCAGATGCATTCATCCTTTTGCGAAGGAGCATATATCACGCCACACCCACCTTAAAGCCAGAGATGGTGGCCTTGCCAGCCGCCGTCAGTGTACTGTTGACCCAGGAAACAATAGTGTCATCGGTAACCTTCTGCCCATCACCCAGTTCCTCCAGGATATTCAGAGTGTACCTGTGGGACGGTGAGAAAGGTGGATGGACCAGTATAAGGAAGTGTTATTAGTCTCAAATGGGGGTAACTAAGGGTCTGGGAGAGAATCAGCACACAATCACGATAAGCATCATATCAGCTGAGATCTGTCAGACTGCGCAGGGCACAAATGCACTGTGGCCGCATTTCTGGGGGTTACCTCCTCATCAACTGCCACAGCAGGGCCAGCGTCAGCGTGCGGTTCCCCTCATGCAGGTCCTGACCAGCGATGCCCACCAATGAGAACTTGGCTTGGTTCTTACCGAGATCCACTGCATAGTTACAGTTCTCCAGCTGTGGGGTACAGAGTGTCGGTTACAGTTATAAATCCATCTGCTTCAAGGGCATTATAATATTCTGTTGCTTGGGCTAATACCTCTGTCCAAACCAACTTACATAGTTTTAAGTTCTATACATAAATCTCACTATGACACTGCACTTATTGCCACACCGAGATATTTACTGAATTCATTCAGCTTGTTAAGCTGCATTACACTCAAAGAGGGTTTCAATCAGTTTGGCAAAAGGAACCTTAAAACCTTAACCCATACAACTTCAGCATTACCCCTGCTTCCACTGACATTTTGTATATTATGAAGTGCTTCACCTGTTCCAGTGCTTTCAGATTCCGTTCTGCAGGCAGTCAGCGCTAACTTACCTTCTTCATTTTGCCACCCAGTTTGGGGTAGGGGGGCTTGTTCACGCGGCTCCAGTCCACTGGCACTTTGATCTTCTCATAGAGCTGGAAGATGACCAGGGCGTCATCCAGGTCCCTGCAGAAAACAGCAACAAAACAGCATCTTTATTATACTGGTTCCAGGAACATACTACAGAGTAATATACATGTTATGTATTTAACATGGCTTTCATGCAGTGCTTCCAAACCAGCTGAGTCTGTTGCAGCTTATTGCTGCCTGGCCTTTTCTGTTCCCCTCTATCCTTCAGAGGGTGTGCAAAGAATCACAGCTGATGCCTTACAATCCTCGTTTTCTGCCCTTACACATAGAGGTGGTTCACGCGTGGGTTCACACCCAATGAGTTCATCCAGTTCCTGAATGTCCGCTCTTCTCTGGTCTCTCCTGCATCAAGGGCAGAGACAGGCAGTATTCGTTAATGTTACTTTACCAGGCACTAAATGTAACCTCTAATATAAAGTGTTATCGCAGCCTGCATTACAGCGCACCATTCAGGGTGTATTAGCAGCATTGTCATGGATTGATGTTGAGCTTTATGTAGTGCTCAAAGAACCACGACATCCGCCTGTTCACCATCTGTCCATAACTGCAAACTCACCCTCGATGGAGCTCCAGTCGATGTCTTGGTTCTCGGGCTTCTTGAGGGCAGGGTACTTGTGGAACAGGTTAGCGACAAAAGCCAGGTTCAGCTTGGGGTTGCCGCGGACAACATCGGTCGCTGTGACGAACTGTCGACAGCCCAGGCGGTCGGCCTGCTCCAGCATGCACTCTGCCCTGCTCAGGTCTTCCTTCTCCTGTGAGGAGCCCCATTACACACAGAGAGATTTAGTGAGTCAAGTGTAATTGTAAGTATTTGGAATTGGGTTGATTTGGGAATTAGCTTCTGGTATATCTTTGCACACAGACTGGGCCACAGAACAGCAGCCAGTCCCATCAGAGATTGGGAAAAAACCATAAACAGCACATAAAAATCAATCTGACGAATGGGGGTGATCAGATTCACACAAGAATGTGGAAGCAATCCGGGGTGATTCTAGGATTTGACCCTTAGGGGGGCTCAATCACCAAGAAATGCAGACCAAAATCGCTCAACAGATTCAAAGTAATAATTTTTCAGGGGGGGTGCGACAAAAGATGAGGTGGCCGAGGTCGCCTAAATAGGGTCTAGAACCACCTATGGAAATAATCTAAGATAGGCTCTAAACCCCCCATGAGCATACCCAGGATAAAGTTTGGAGGATGGATGGATGGATGGACGGATGGATTGTTTAATGTTATAACCTTCATGAGCTCCATGGTGCTTATGAACCTAGAAGCATGTTAAAGGGCTCAGTTTCATCAGCGTGACAATAGGTGTGGGGTTTTACACGCATATGAACTCACCCTTATTCCTGTCATATCAATGGTAATAGGTGGGATGCCCTCTTCGTCACCTTTGGGGGCCACTTGGTTTAACATGTTGTAATAGGCCTTTGAGTCCTGTAGACAAGGAAGATCAAAATGGTGTCGTTTTTAAACCTTACAGAACTGAAGACTGTAACCAAAAATCACACACAATGTATATGGATGAAAGGAAATAACATTACACAAAGCCGGTTAACCGTTCTGTCAGACAAGCAGAATACAACAGAATAGTGATACTTCATTAATGAGGGTGTGGCTCCCCTGGAGCTGGGGGCTAAGGGCCTTGCTCAAGGGCCCACAGACAAGTGACTTTTCTGCTGAGGCTCAAACTGGCGACCTTCCGATCACAGGCACAGAGGCTTAGCCCACTGAGATTAGGCCAGTGGTGATCTAATAGTTAGGGAAGTACCCTTATGATTGAAAGGTTGCTGGTTTGAATCCCTGTTTTGCTGTTGTGCACTGTGTGCTGTACTGTGATGTACCACCACTGACAATTCAACTATTACTGTTCCCCAGTAAAGGTTTCGGGGCAATTATGCTGTCGAGACTTGTATTTAAATTAACACTGTATATTGTTTGGGCAACTAATCATTTTGAATAAAGCAGGCATTAAATGTAGTCATATATTTTAAATGTGTTTTATCGATTTTGTTGTAGGAGCTTGAGCAGTTGGAGATTTGAGAGGCTGTGAGTCATTGCAGAGCATGGGGTGAATACAGATATGTAGACAGGGAAGCTGTCTGCCCCGGGACAGCAGCATGCTCAGCTACGTAGGACAGGTACACCGTCAAGGTGCATGGTATAGACAGCCAGAGGTGCCAGGCACACCTTGATGTCGGAGCTGAAGTTGTTGATCTTGGGACAGCCAGCCTGCTCAAGATGGTAGTTTGCCCAGCGCAGCAGCAGCTCCTCAGGGGACAACTTCATCAGGTCCTCCAGGCTTTCCCCCTCCCTCAAGAGGGCGATCAAGGCTGCAGGAGTGAAACAATGAGCCGGTCAGTGCACGCATAAAATTACACAGGATTAGACATGGGACAGTTTTATGGCTATGTGGCCTGTTGGCCAGCAGGTGGCAGTACCCTCATTCCTGCTGATCTCGATGTCAGCTAATAGGCCGATCTTGATGACCTGCCAGAGCAGACCCAGCACCAGGTGCTGTCGGCCTTCCTTCAGGTCCACCGCCCCAATGTTGACCACATGGCACCCGATGGCTGATGCTGAGTTTAATGCCAGATTCAGGTTCTCCTATTAAGGCACATCCAAAAAAAGGCAGAAGGGAATTATAGGATTTCTGGTGTGCTACATGAACAGGAAGCATTAAAAACCACATGTCGGTCTAGAAAGAGGAAGTGCAGTGTGTTTTGATACTTGTTACCCAGATTGGTGTCGATTTTAAAGTTGAAAAAATGACTAAAGCTCAACAGCTGTGAGTCTTATTGATAAGAGATTCAATGTCCAAGATAAGTCCACAATTATAGGTTTAAAACAACAATTAAAAAGGATATATGATTGTATATTTTGTATTTTTCTCAGAGATAACCTATGTATTAATTTACATGTCAGAATTCTAGGAGACAGTTAAGGAAACAGACTGCAGATCTGAATCTGAGGAGGCCCCATGCTCGTCTTACTGCATGACCACTGTCAGCCATGTCAGGGTCATGTGGCAGCTCAGTTAGTCCAAGTAAAGCATCAGACCTTCAGGTTTGGGGATTTTGTTCTGACCCTAGATCTGTGTGTGTGAGTTTGCATGTTCTCCCCATGTTTTCTCTCATAACATAAAAAGGCGAGCTAGTGTCTCTAATTTGCCTATAGTGTGTGACAGTGTGTGCCCTGTGATGGATTAGTATCCCATCCAGGCTGTCTCCTGCCTTGTGTGCTGTAGTTCCATGGAATATGCTCCAGGCTCCCCACAACCCTACACTAGATAAGTGGTTATGGAAATGGATGCTGGATTAAGGAATAAATCATGCCATAGGATCAGCATCATGTAACAGATCACGCTCAGTTTGAGTACAACATGCAGGAGGCATGTGCTTTGCTTGTGTACTACTGGATGCTCTGTCACACACAGACTTCTCCTTTGGATGATATTTATTTGTTTAGCTTCTTGGGTGTGATGTTCTAAGCAGTCCTTGATCACCTCTTGTTCTCACTATTATCTTGCACTAGTTACTGGTCACTCGTTGGAAACTTTGCTAGCAGCATGTGTCCTTGACAGCACTACGCTTGTTATATATTATATGCATCACTTGTATGTTGCTTTGGAGGAAAGTGACTGTCAAATAAACCAAATGGAACTGTGGGTGTGGTACCTGAATAGTGAAAGGTGTGAGCTTCTTCTTGTTGATGGTTCTTTCATCGATGGTATCAGGCACTGAAAGGTTGATCATCTTGCTAACAAATGAAAGAGAGAGAAAAACTGAGGCAACACCTGATGTCTGTTGCATTATTAAAGTCATTGGCTACAGAAGACAGAACTGTAGACAAAACTGTAAAAGGAGTGCCAGTTTTGGTTGCTTTTGATATCACAGCAGTGGGGTACTTAATGAAAATTCTTTGCTCGTTATCAGATTCGAGGTCACACCTCTTTTAGTTGCTTTGACCCACCTGCTCTGCAATCTGATTGGTTATCTCTCAGAACCAATCGTTCAGCCCTCAGAACATTTTAGTGTAAGTAAAACTCCAACAAGCAGATTCTCTCAACCATTTGTAGTACATTTCCATGTCTTTTTTGCACGGTGGTTATAATTTAATCCACAGCCATCAACACTGAGTATAAATTCTCTTGAGAACATGGAGAAAGGGAGAACAGAGGAGGTCAGAGGCCAGACAATAGGGGATGTACCAGAGCACGATGCCATCTCCCATGGCTGTAAATAGGTCATTATTGTTGGGGTTCATGGGCAAGACGTGCTGGCAGTCAGGGTCTTTCTCCAGGGCCTTGTTCACCCAGTTGACAAATGCAACCTTCTCCTCCTCTGGTGAAGCAAAGAGAAGCAGCCAGAAAACCGTGAGACAAAAGATGTTCCCAAGGACAACAGAAGCACCCAGATGGACATAGGCAGATGAAAGGTGCCCAAAGAACAAGAATCCAGATGCTGTTGTGTTGTTTCTCCAAGATATATTTCTCTACACAGTAGCTTCATGATTTACAAATGCAGAAAGGTGTAAACCAAACAGTCACTTTGAAAAATCACTGTTTGACAGCAAATCACATGATGCCCTATATGGTGATATTTGTGAGCAAGAACTGTAGACGAAAACAGCAGGTGCTAAATGCCACATTCTGCTGGGTTAGTGAGCAGCAGTATAGTCACGAACGACAATTAGTAATGTGAAGCATGCTGGGTAATGTCACAGGGAGTCTCCGAATTTCGTTGTAATTCTTTGCGATGATAATAAAGGCTTTCTATTTCTATTTTGATTTAGCATCCTTCATCACTGTACTTGAATCATTTTAGCTAAGTAAATAAGTTTAGAAATAGTAATAGTCAGCAGGTGACGTGAGGCCCGGGAGCATCAGCGAGAGGCTGGTCTTCTCACCTGCATAGGAGTGCTGGGTCCCTGACTGCTCCGACGTCCCGGCCACGGCACAGATGCCTTCTTTCTTGTTGATGGCCTGCCGGAACGTTTTGGATACTTCCAAACTCTTTATGTTCTGAACCACCTGGAGGACAGGAGCGGGAATTGGTGTTCATCTCCCCTAAGATTTTCACTGCCTTTCACGGCCATCTCAGAACACCCAGACAGCAGGCAACATGATGGCTTGAGATCTGAATGCTGACTAATATTGTAACATTGTAATATTGTAACTTGAATTTTTTCACTAGTAGAACTTTATTGAATCATCATAATTATAAGAAGCAAAACCAAACAATTTAGTGATTTTCGTCAGGGCAAGAGCGGCTGCAAAAGAAGTGTACAACTAGTTGCTTTGACTAATTAATACTTATTCATTAAGATAATTGTATAATGTACTTTAGAATTCAAAAATTCTAGTACATTTTATGGTAGTAGCACAGCAAACGCTTTGGCGGCCTTTGGTCTGAAAGCTCAGCCACACTCACGCTGATGAACTCGTCGAAGGTGATCTTGCCGTCATGCTGCGCCCCCGTTGCGGTCAGGTCCTGGATGATTTCTCTGGTCCTGTATCCTGGCAGGGGCAGGTTCGCTGCCTTGAAAAGGTCATTGAGCTCTTCGGTGCCGATGTGGCCCTGAGCCCCCACATCTGTCGGTTGGGGTTTGAAAGGTCACAAATAACTACAATGTCAAATCACACATCAACACAGTAACTGAGTTACACGCTGTTGAATTTCAAGGGACAGAGCCACACATTGCATTCAGTGAAATATGTCATTAAATAATTGCATTATCTTGATAACATTATCTTGATTGATATAATACCTTACTAAGACACAACCTCAGCAGGATACTATGCTGCAGGAATGGTATGGAAAACAGATACAAGGATAACACTTGTGTGATCATTCACAATGTGGATTTTAGCCGGAGACTTAATTCGTACATGAAGAGACTCATAGTAAGAAACTACAGACAATCAGTACTGCATGCGATCTCCCCTTTGTCCTCGAACAGGGCACACATGCACAGCAACAAGTGTGAAGGCAGTAAGCACAGATGAACAATTTCTCAGGGCGATTATAGAGCCTGCAGGAGGGGTCAGATTTCTGCACAATTCAGAGATACTATTGTGTAAAACTTTGCAGAGCTGTTTTAATTAACATTTGTCAGTCTTCTGTTTTCTTCCACAATACCATTTCATCATGTTCTGCTACATGAAGTATTAAGATCTGTTAAATGACATGCTTTCTCTCACCAAACTTGGAGAAGGCCTCTCTTAGGTCCTCCATCTCTTCCTGCGATATTTTTGCCATCTTGCAACTCTCTGAGCTTCAGGTACCTGAAATCATGACAATACCAAACATCGTCTATATGCTGGCAGTGAGGGCATTATTGATGCTATTTAAGGTGTAGGGCTTAAAACAAAAATGTCCTGTTACTGTGTTCAGGTAGAACCACAACACCGTTAAAAGTACCGACTAGGAGAATTCAGACTTAAATTGTTTTCAACATTTGAGCATTTGGTTTCTGAAAAACCATGTCTAATTTCTTTCATCAATTTTTGGTCATTTCTTCCTGTTTGATCATGTCATCTTGAGTTCCCTTCACTTTTAAGTCCGACACTTTTTTACTGTTCTGAAACCCCAGATACTTCCCCGTTCCTGCCTCTGCGGAAAAATGTCCGTTTAAGGTCAAAACTGGGTTCAGCAGCAGCAAAAGGGAATGAACTAACACACAAGTTCACTTTACAGCATTTAGCTCTCATTCCTTAAGCCATATATTAAGCCAAGATATTCCCAAAAATGAAAAAAAAAAAAGAATAAATTTGCTTAATCCATTGTCTGATACCAGTCCTTCCTTAATTGTGTCCTTGTGTATTTGGTTAGTGATACAATGGAAAGGTAAACCCCGAGGAGGGACTCTAAGTTATTATTTTCTCTGGATAAAAAGTGTCAGCTACCTAACTTAAATTCACACATGAAGGACTGCCATGATCCAGATGTTTACCTTCAACACATTCCAGGCAATCTCTTTAAAGTTCATATCTACCATCGAGGGTAGGTAGCATGAAAGCCAAGTGCTCTGCCTTTAAATTTTTCCTTAGTGATGACATTTCCTCTAACTGACATTAGTGTCCCGTGTTTACCCTAAAAAGTGGTTCCTCTTACTCGGCCAGTCTTCTGTTTTTCCTTAATCGGCTTTTGCAAAAACACTAAGTTCTAGTACTTTCTTGTATTTCGTTTTATTAGATTTTTGAAAAAGCAGAGTGTTGTTTCTTCATGATTCATGCATGCTCTGACAGGCAGGTGCGGATATCCTCTTCGCTTCGGATGGAGCGCAGCGCAGCCGAAAACTCCTTCGGCGAGATGGAGGTGCGAGATGCGATCTTCGCTCACGGAACAGCTTACAGGAAACTGCCAGCGCTGCGGTTTTTCAGCAAAAAGTGGAAATGCTAACAGCCTGTTTCAAACACTACTCTCATGCAAGCACGTATAACGAATTCAACTGCTGACAGTCTAATATTTTCGACTATCGTAATCCATAACTCAGAACCATTCATATTAAAAATGCATTTAATACTAAGTCCACAGTAAGTTTGCATCTACATTGAGAGCACGTGTCCGATTACCCAAGAACGGTTACCAAAAATGGGTGCGGGTGCTGAAATCATTATTTAGTCTCCGATTTGAAGTTTGCCTTATGCATCAGTTTTACACAGTGGTTATTTCTCAGTCGTTATGAGGAATTACCGCATGTGATGCACAGACACATTACTGCATTTACACAGCTGTATTCCGGACGTATAGTATGCAGGATTTTGCAACGACCTCCGACTGAAAAACTGCCCTATTTACCACACGTCATTCTTGACTGGATAGAAAGATGACCTATACATTAGTAGAATTTTTATGAACTGATACCAAATTAATTACTACTTTTGTTTTATATATTAAGATATTCATTTTGATTTAGCACTCGGTTCTGCATGCGTACTACAATATTTCAGTTTCCTAACTGTTATGTTGCTTGCAGGTAAGTCGTTACGATGGCAATAATTTCCATAACCAGAGCACTATACTGTCATTTCTGAATACGTTCGTTTCACCATTATCTACAATTAAAATATAAATGCATAAAATGCTTTTAATTATGTATGGATTTTAGGGAAAGGTGCTTAGGACTGAAGAAGAAGGCTTACTTTGGGTCCTGTACACTGGGAGATTTTGAGTCTAATTCAAAATAGTTAAATAGGTGAGTTTTTCCCCTAACTGGAAAAAACAGAATACTGTCCCTCGTATATATTTTAACGCACCCTATTCCCTGACTCTGGGTCTTAATAACCCAATGTCTTAATAAACTTCTGGAAGTACAGATGCCACATATTATTATTGTCTGGTCTGTCAATTATTTGATAAGACTTTTTTTAAACCCTGGGAAGGCTTGTATTTTTTTTCTTCACAGCCAGTGAATCTTACAGCTCTTCACCTCCATGTACTGCCTGTCTGTCCTGCTGTTCCCTTTGAAGCTGGTATGCTATATATGCAAATTTATCACAAGCTTTGAAAAAAAAATGCACTCAAACGGTAGTTTAAAATCAGAAAATTTTCTAACATAGAACAAACAAAATAATCAAATTTACTTCATATTCTAACAGAGAGAGTTCATTGTGAGGCTGATTTTACTTCACATGATATAAGTGCGGAGGTGTTACACCAAACGGGAATGGGGTGGACACACTGTGCTCTGGTGCTCTATACCCCTACATGCCGATGAAGGATACTAAATCAGATACCAAAATGAGGCTGAAGTCACAACACCCCTCCTATCCCCTGCTCACCCAGAAGCAGGCCTGAGTTTGGTTCTTTACATCGAAGTGTAATTCTTCAGTAACCACATGCTATTATGTTGTTGTTTATTGCTACATGTTACAGCATAGCAGCAATAAGAGGTGGCAGTCATCCTTTCTCAGTGGGACGCTTTCTGTTCTTTCGTTTCTTTACATTTCTTTGTATATGAAAATATATTAATCATCTCACAGATGTTACAGTTTCAAACAGTTTCTATGGATTTCTACAAACAAATCAGCCGTTTCCTGATTCCACCTTGCTCACCAGTAGCATGTGCAATCTGTGCCCTTACCCCTCATAGACTGAATCTGCAGTTTTCTGCACAAGATCAGTCCGGTCCAATCTGTCCCTTAAGGTGATGATGGAGGAGCTTATGAGTAGGACGATGAATTACCTGGAAGACTTGAGTCTGAGAAGCTTTGGGTGTGATTCAAAGGCCAATGGGAAGGTTCCGTCACTCTTGCCTGGGTGCCTTGAATGATAGGAGACTGCAAGACCCGCGAAATACCAGCGAATGTTCTTAGAGAAAAAGGAGGAAGGAAGTGTAATGCAACATCGCAAGCAGGAAGTAGTCATGCTTTTCTTTATAAGGTAATAGGCAAGAAAATAACCTGTGGGTGTCTATAATGTTCATATGCATAACTCCTTTTAAATACAGTTTATAATAACATTGAGGAAGAACCTGCACAGAATAGGCTTCATCACACACATTCATGTATTAAGAACAGGATCTATTGCCTATGTGTCATATCTAGTTTCACCAGAGCTTGTGTTCAGTTCCTCAGTGTCTTAAAATTTGTATCTAGCTTAATAGATGTGATATCAAAGGGTACTATATCTGTATCTTCATCTAGAAATGTCACACTTTGTTTCATATTCAATGTTATGTTTTAATGTGTTCTTAAACCATCAATTTGCCATTCATTTTCTAAGTGGCCATTATATTAATATAAAAAATTATTGTGCATGACTTAATGCAAGTTCAGGGGAAGTTAGACTATAAAACATGCTAAAATCTGGATATAAAATCTGCCTAACTGTATAAATGGCAGTTCTGCATAAATATTGCATGTTTGTTTTCAATTTCAATATCATATTTAAATACTTACCATATTGTCTCACATGCCAATAGGTCTGATGGTTCAAATTCTACAATTGTTAAATATGTGTTCTCATGTTGTGTGGGTTTTCTGTGGTTAGACGTTTAACTTTAAAATATCGCCATCTGTTGGAAAAGGGAATTTCAACTTCCATCTTCCAATCAGTGTTATAATACTTTTAATTTTTTAATAATTTATTTCAATTTTCGTTTGAAATCCGGTTGTTTTGTGTGGTTTTATTAGGTTTTTATTAGCTTTCATTTTAAATATATACTTATAGTTATTATATATTTTAGTAATTTTATTTCTAACGATAGACAGTTATAGACCTATTTTATGTGTCTGATCTTTAAAGCATCCTATGAGTATATGGCGCACGTTATGTACTAATGTCATCCAAATGGGCAACACGTGTCAGATATCATTAACGGTCACTAAACGCAATATCCTACATTACGTTTCCTCAAATGATTGCCATGAGGGGGGGGGGGTACACAGACCATTACTTCTGCCATATAGTATTCTAAAAAACGATACGTAAAAACGTCAAGTTTTTGAAAATGCTTTTTATTATAGACGTGCTTCCAACCGCTTACGTACAGAGCCGTGGGAAGCCTGGAGTCCATCCCTGGAAACGCCAATTACAAGGCAAAGAAGGGATGCCAGGCCACCGTAAGACGAGCACACTCGCTGGGAAACCACACAACCGCCTGTCTTTGGATTGTGGAAAGAAACCCACTACACGGGGAGCCACACACAGAAGACAGGGACAATACTGGAGGGGTGTGACGGGAGTGCTGCTCGGCCACCGTGAAAACACCGCTAAACCACACCACCCAATGCCCCAAGTAACGTTAACATCCTGGTCATAAGAGATTTGACGTCATTAATTAATGTAAGTATAAAACAAATCATAGAACTAGGTAGTTAGGGTTAATAATACACCCGACAACAACTTCAACCTGCAAGGGAATGGACCGAAACAAAAATGACTTCGACGGGCACACATTCAAACAAGCGAACGATCCAACCAGACGCTCCCTCGCCCAACACGTGATTTATTCTTTGTTTTTTTGTCCAATCACAGAATTGCTACGCAGCGAAAGGTTCTGACATTAACATCCGGGTCAAAGGTAACGTTGTGCTGTCAGAAATGGCTGCGCACGACCACTTGTCTCTCTGCTTATGCGACGTAATCAGGTGTTCTTCTTTTTATAAAATTATAATTTATATACGGTGTTTAAACATCCTGAGTTTATAGATATTGTACCTAATGATAATTGGTAGTTGTATGTAATCAGGTTAATATAGAATAGTTTATTTGTGTACTTTAGTATAAAATAAACCACGACCGAAACCTTAGGGGGTCAGTTTTCATTATTTTTTTTAAAATAATGAACTCCGTTAGTTGGATTGTATCTGAATGGTTCTGTAATTAAAATGTTTGTCAGGGTGTTTGTTAGATTTCGTCCAGTGGACGTAAGCTAGTTTAATTTTTTTTACTCACTTACTGCCTAGGGAGTCTGCAGCAAAATATTATTGCAGTGTTTGGTGGTCTCGTTTTGTCGCTCACTGTGTTCTTTTCTATTTAGACAGTCTAAGCTGCGGAACTGATTTCGTCATTACCTAATGCGTCAATATTCCCCTCCAGATTATTGTGGTCCCTCGTTCTACCATGCGTCTATCTGTGCGTGGTGCTGTCGGCGATTCTAGCCTTTCTCATGTTGGGGGTCCGCATGTGGCTGCAGCGGAGCCGGAGCGCCCGACTGGCCCGGGAGAAAGCCCTGTCTGTCGCATTCTTTCACCCCTACTGTAATGCCGGAGGGGGCGGGGAGAGGGTTCTCTGGTGTGCCATCAGAGCTCTGCAGAACAGGTGGGACACACTGGGGTGTTCTTGAATTTTGCCCCCCACATCAGATTGTATAAGTTGAGTCCATTAACTATTCCAGCATTACTGAATTGGACAGCCTTGGAAAGCCTGATGTTTTGCATACAATTATGTGATAAAACTAATCCACTTTTTTGACAGCATATCATACATGAAAGTCTTGGACTCTCATTGAAATTGAATCCGGCAAGAAATTCGGTAGACAGCAGTGTACTCCAGTACAGAAAATGTCTGTAAAATGTCTTTTTTTTAATTTGACTGTTTCTAGTATGTCATCGGCACTTGAAAGCACACCATGCTGAATAGTGGGATGTCTCACCATGTTTTTTTCAGATACCAAGATGTCTCCATTGTGGTGTACACTGGAGATCTGGGTGTGACCGGGGAGCAGATTCTCAATGGAGCTCGTCAGCGGTTCAATATCCGCATGCCCCGGCCTGTCAAGTTTGTGTTCCTGAAGCACCGCTTCCTCGTGGAGGCCAGTCTGTATCCCCACTTCACCCTGCTGGGCCAGAGCGTGGGCTCGGTCTTCCTAGGCTGGGAGGCGCTCACGGAGTTTGTCCCTGATGTCTATGTGGACTCTATGGGCTACGCCTTCACGCTGCCCCTCTTCCGCCACCTGGGTGGCTGCCGTGTGGTCAGCTATGTGCACTACCCCACCGTGAGCACTGACATGCTGTCGGTGATCCGTGAACGGGACGTGCGTTTCAACAATGCGGACTACATAGCTGGAAACCCTCTGCTGAGCGTGATCAAGATGGTCTATTACTGCGCCTTTGCGCTGCTCTATGGGCTGGCGGGCTCCTGCAGCCACATGGTCATGGTCAACTCCAGCTGGACACTGGGGCACATCCTGGCCCTGTGGCGAGTGCCCAACCGAACCGCCATCGTTTACCCTCCATGTGATGTCCATACGTTTTTAGACTGTCCTCTGGATGAGCAGGAGGAAGAGCAGGGCTCTGGCAGGAAGTGCCACTCCCTGGTCTCGGTGGGCCAGTTCCGCCCAGAGAAGGACCACCGTCTGCAGATCCGAGCCTTCCGGGGTCTGCTGGACAGGCGGCCGGCCGGCCTGGGCCGTGAGTCACTGAGGCTGGTGCTGATTGGAGGCTGCCGAAACCAGGAGGACGAGGACCGGGTGCTGATGCTTCGGGGGCTTTGCCAGGAGCTGGGTGTGGCTGACAGGGTGGAGTTCAAGCTAAATGTTCAGTTTGAGGAGCTGAAGAAGGAGCTGACTGCTGCTACTGTGGGTCTGCACACCATGTGGAATGAGCATTTCGGGATAGGTAAACACTCATCCTAGTTTTTTTGTGATATTTCAAATCACCTGTATTATATTCATTATTACTGTTGTAATTGTATTTTTTTTCTAGATCTTTTTTTTTTACAAATGAATGTCTTTGATCTCATCCCTCTCATGCTTTATCTGTCCTCCCCTACCCTCACCCTCTTACTCCTTCAATAGGTGTGGTAGAGTGTATGGCAGCTGGGGCAGTAGTCCTAGCCCATAAGTCGGGGGGGCCCCTGCTGGACATTGTGGTTCCATACGAGGGGAGCCCCACAGGCTTCTTGGCAGACGATGTGGCCACTTACACGGACGCCATGGAGAGAATCCTGGCCATGCCCCCAGCTGCTCGCCTGGAGATTCGTCGCAATGCCCGCTGCTCCGTTGCCCGTTTTTCTGACCAGGAATTTGAGGCCTCCTTTCTGTCCGCCATGGAATCCGTCATGGGAATCGTGGAGCAGTGAGGAACCGCGGCCCCGAGGAGCTCGGCATTCTCCCCAGCTTTCCTCCGTGGCTTTACCCCAGCCGGTCTCTGCCCCCGCCCCGTCTGCAGGGCCGCCTGTGCTTATCAGAGGCCTCAGTTATTAACCTGTGATTGTGGCTCAGTCCTCTGTAACTGGATTTAGACACTGTAGCCTTTTCTCTCCCCTTCGGTGTGTCGTACGGTTTTCTGTTAGGGTGCCTCTAGTGGATGGACACCCTCAGTCAGTCACCCGTTTTCCTCAGTGTTTTCCACATAACTCCCGTACGTGTTACTGAGACCAGGGCAGGACGAAGCGATATGTTACAGGAGATGTAACCCCATGTGGGACCAAGCTCAGCCTCTCCCCCATCCCCAGTTGCTGTAAATATGCTATCGTCTTCAGAACGATCAATATGATGAAGGAACTTGTTGGTTTATTTTTTGGGGTTTCATTTTACGTGCTAATAAATTATAAATCAGATTCTAAAGATCCAATGCCATGTTAAGACTTTGCTGATGAGGTTGGTGCACAGAAAAAGAGGCATATGATTTTTTTTTTCTCAGTTAAAATTTTAATGTTTCTGTTAGAAAATAGTTTGGGGTTTTTGAAGTTGTTCAGGAATTGTTGCTAATGCTTCTGGCCCGGTTAGTTTTTCCGCACTTAAAGTTTGAAACAAAATATTGTCACACTAAATCACTTTGCATTCCAGTATGTTATGTGTTCTATTTTGAATTCTCTTGACTTCTAATTTGATACCATTGCCTATTTTGCTGCATTCTACTAGAGATGTAACCAGTAGCCCAGTACAGTAGGTGCTATGTACGCACCACAAGTATCTCCCTCTTCATCACCCACCTCCCCTGTACGGACACTGGAGAGAGACCCCTTAACATTTAACTAGTAACGAGACCAGAAAATGCAGCTGCATGATGGGCCTGCAAATGAGATGTTGGAGCTGATTTGAGACCTGTCGTATCCCTGAGATGGACTGTCACTGTATGCTACTGTCTTGGGGAGCTTCTCCACAGTGCTCGTCACGCTGAGTCTTTACTAGCTTAGCCCCTGCTCGCCAGCGGCGCTTTCCCCACCCCCGGCCTGGTCCCCATCTACGACACTTGGATTTCCTGACTGCATCTGCATATTTGTGCATTCTGGAGTCTGGCTGTGACGCCTGGCTTGAGTGTTCAGTGTGGTGGCCATGGTGTGTTCTGTCTCCCCATCACCGGTCTCCAGCCTTTGGCCCTCTGTCTGCTTCCTGTTTGCCTCATCTTCTCCTTTCTCCTCCTCCTCCTCCTCCTCCTGAGGGATGTAGTTCTTCATAGATTCAATAACCTCTCCCATCAGCTCATCTTCTGATTCCTCAAAGTTTCTGGACAGCAGGGGGGAAAAAAGGGGAAACGCTGTTGAAACCAGTACTGTGCTGTTTGACTCCGGAGCAGGAGAGACGGGGAAGCTGCGTACGTGTCTTCGTCATCTGACCGGGGCTCCAGTCGCTCTTCATCCACGTCTGTGTCTGAGCCTTCATCATCCTCATCTTCCCCCTCTGTTAGGGGTGTCCATGTGAAAGGCAGTTTAAAAAAAGAGGAAAGGTATTAATTGATAAGCAGAAGGAGAGATGAGAAACCAAAGAATTTGCAATGAAGGAATGGCTTTATATAAATATGCATGTAGAGTAAAATGTAAGCATTATCTGAGTTGAGATTGAGAATCATTGTAGGGTTCTGAAGCCATCTGAGGAGCAAGTTTTTACCTGAGGGCTTGAAGGTGACAGTAGAGGTAAGTGCTGCTTGCCCAAGGGCCTGTAGTAGAGTGTTTGGCGCCCCCCCGGCCCACAGTTTCCTCTGTTCCCAGGGTCCCCCATCTTCTGCTTGGGAAGTGGTGGAGAGACACCACACACAGCGCATTCAACTGAATGTCAGGCGTGACAGGATCGTGCTAATAAACAGCAAAATTGTGTTTTGTTTTAGACACAGTTTAGCGAACAGGGTAGCCCTGGTGTTCCGGCAGCTTTCTTAGCAAACAGTCAGCTGTCAGACCGGAGATGGGTTTTAAGAAAAAGGCAGACAGTGAATTTGTGGGAGATGACAGTGTGAGGGTACAATCATCGAGGCACTGCAGTTAGACTCACCCAGGACAGGAGCAGACATGGTGCAGATGGAGGACACCTCCATGTTGGCGAGGGCACCGAGCAGTGTCCTGGGGGCCTCCTTACCCCAGCCCTTCCTCCGGACCACCTCTGGGCCCTCCGCCGCCACTGCGTTTGCCTCCACACCAATCCACTCCCTGTGCTTGAGTTCCTCTCCAGCCTGGAATGTTAGGGTCTGGTTTAATGGGTCCACTTCCTGGAATTAGATACATAGGGAATGTCTAAGGTGATTCAATTCTGTATTGTCATGTTATATTGCAGATGTCTTCACGCAAAATATATTTACTAATATTTAGTAGATAAGTATTGTACATATTGTTATATTGTTATAGACCATAGATGTCATATAGAACTTGTGGTTAAATCTGACAAACATTAATTACTCCATGAAGTCCTGAGACTTAATCACACTCTTACAAACAGGAGGCCAGATCAATATCATTCCACTTTACCACACTCTCCTTGTTGAAAAGTGTTTTGTCTTTGTTGCAGTGCGACTGGGTGATGAGGTCAGATCTATCCTGAAACAGAATGAGTTTGTCTTTATGTGTCTCAGCGATGATGTTCCCTTTCAGCTTTACCTCCTCCTCTTCCTCTTCATCATCCTCATCATTGCACCGATCTTTCTCTTCTTTCCCTTCTTTTTTTCTCCCAGCCTGTATTGCTTCATCATTTAGGAGAACCTCAAACATGATCCCTTTCTGGAATCAATTTAAAAAAATAAATAAAAAACACGTCACTTTTAAAACTTCACCCATCCTTAAAAAGTCTGTTTGGTGTTTCACCTTCCCCTTGTCCTTCCTCTGCAATGCCGCCTTATTCTGCTGCGTCTTGTCCAGCGTCTCAGTTTCTCTCTCTGAGTCCTTCGGGAGAGGATCACATCGGGAGGGCATATCATAATTCAGCTCCTGTCCCCCATATGCGTTTAAAACGTCCCAGAGGTGCAGCTTGCCCGTCTCCCTGCCTGATATCTGGTTTTCAGAATAATCATTGTGTGAGAACACGATCCGGTACGCGTGTGGCAGTGTGTGAGTGTCATTGAGAAGGTATGTCCTGCTTCTGGTCCTTGATCTGCTTACAGTTTTAGGAGAGGATCAGCCTGCCTTATCCTTAGGTTGATTACAGCACTTCTGCTAGGGCAACATGACAAATTATCAAATTAATTAAAATAATACCATCGCAGTGAGCTTTTTTATGGACAATTGACATTCTTAGAAAAAAAAAAAGAAAAGTAACTGGATATAATATGAATGACTTCTTGTTTTCACTAGGTGGCATCATTGTAACACTGGACAGTTAAATGGAATCTATTTAAAGTGTTTTTATCATCAGTTAATCAGCACACTAGTGTTCTGAGACTCAAACTAAACAACAGTGCTAAATTTCAGAAACACTTTAAAATATGCTGTAAATACTGTGTAAATCCTGCAGTGTTTTCAATACTCCATGTATGTAGTCAGATGCTATGATGTATCTAGCTGGTGACTTCTCTTAAGAATGGCTGCTTTACAAAATCTCCTTCTCTGTTCTGGAAAGCAACAATGGTCCCGTTCAGACTTTGAGCTGGGAGCCCAATTGCACCCTGTTCATTTCTACAGTCTGCCACTGGTCATGGCTTTACAGCACTCCAGGTGTTACACTCATACATGCACTCCTACCTTCATCCTAATCCCTCTTACATCTTCATGATACTGCTGTCTGATCACATGCAGCTGTTTCAGATACTCCTGCAGACAGACAGCATGGTTATACATCATGCCTCACTGATCTATTCAGTATTCACTCATCATACACAGTATTTCCATCACTCTTACAATCAATATTCATACTCCATGAACACTCATTCAGTAGTAACATTCACTGTTACTCCCAGTATTGCTGAAAAATTAGTAGACAGAATTCATACTGGATCAGAATGAATTCAGTTGCTATTCAAGATGTTCACCTAGAATTCAAGCTGTTAACTTGATATTTTCACAGTATTGATGCACGTTTTGCGTTGTCACACCTACATTTCACACATGCTATTAATTCAGCATTCACACTCTCCCAATATTCACACCTCCCCCAAACTGAACTTGACTTAACTATGTTAAATTTTACCATTAGTAACTTTGCATTCACAAGCGGTAAACCCTAGTAAACCCACAGTTCATTGGTTTACATTATTTCTACATTGTTGCTTGTCAAACTTTCTCATTTAGAGAGATACAGCAGTGATTGTTTTCCTACACAGTACATCTCCACCTTTGGAGCTATGCTTGAGCCAATCATATGGCCAACAAAGAAAGGGATCATGTTATGTAAGTTTATGTATTTTTGGGCTGCCAATGTAATGCATGTGACTGAGAGACAGTCAATCTGCATTAAGTCAATAAACAGTTCAGCTTCCCTGAGGTGCATGTAATGTTTATGCAATGTGCACCGCACCCTGTAAACCCCACACCCTCAGAGCCCAGCTGCCAGCAAGGTTCACTAATCTAAACAATGTGATGCAATTCGAGCCTGACTGATTCATCATCGGCACTGACGTGCTGTACTAACTGGGAAGAACCACAGAACACATTTCAGTTTAATCATGTTTGAAAAGTGTAAATGACAAATTATCTGTAAATGTATGTATTCTAATTGTAATGTCAAATCCATCTGTTCTTGTAATAATGTGCTGGTAAATGAAAGGCCTAATAAAAATCAAGCAAAGCTAGCAGACTGACAATATGGCCCCTCCCTGAATATGATGAATGTCAGCTTCCTTCTCTCCTTCACTCTGTGCCTCCATACTCCTCTCTAATGTCCCACATCTCTCCTCCTCTGTCCTCTTGCCTTCCCTCCCCTCCTACCTCCTGGTGCTGGTCCGGTGGGGGTTCCCCTCTATGCTTGGCCTCTTGACCCATGGGCTGATTTGAGTCTGCAGTAGAGGGCCGGAGACCCTGATGGAGGAGACAAGGAACAGAGAAAGTGAGCAGTAAGAGAAGAATGAAGACATGGAATACGGGTCCAGGGACGACTGAGGGTATTAAAGGGGATGGGGCAGGGATAGTGGACAACAGAGTTACTCTGAAACCACACTGACCCTGGGGTCAGTGCACCGATGGTAAGGCCTCAACAAGTTATAATATTCCTCATGTCATCGTAGAGAACAGACTTACACTGCAATGCGGAAAAACAATAAACTGATCTACCATGTAGCTTAATAATAATAATAATAATAATATACATGCTTCCTTCATAAAGAAATAGGCTCAATACATGAAATTTTCATGGAAATTACAGGCTAATAGAAAATTGTCTCATACAAGAGTATGAGAAAAACTCACCATCTGTGCCTCACTGGGGAACAGTATGACAAAAACTCACCAGCTGTATCTCACTGGGTACAGTAGGAGAAAAAGTCACCAGCTGTGTCTCACTGGGGTACAGTATGAGAGAAACTCATCAGCTATATCTCACTGGGTACAGCATAAGAGAAGCTCATCAGCTGTGTCTCACTGGGGTACAGTATTAGAGATACTCATCAGCTGTGTCTCACTGAGTACAGTATGAGCGAAATCCACCAGCTGTTTCACTGGGGGTACAGTATGAGAGAAACTCACCAGCTGTGCCTCACTTGGAGTACAGTATGAGAGAAACTCATCGGCTGAGTTTCACTGCAGTGCAGTATGAGAGAAACTCACCAGCTGTATCTCACTGGGTACAATATAGAAGAAACTCACCAGCTGTATCACACTGGGTACAGTATAGAAGAAACTCATCAGCTGTATCTCACTGGGTACAGTATAGAAGAAACTCACCAGCTGTATCTTACTGGGTACAGTATAGAAGAAACTCATCAGCTGTATCTCACTGGGGTACAGTATGAGAGAAACTCACCAGCTGTGTCTCACTGCAGTACAGTATGAGAGAAACTCCATCCATCCATCCATCCATCCATCATCTGCCGCTTGGTCCGGGATCGGGTCGCGGGGGCAGTAGCCTCAGCAGG
>JAODJX010000037.1:2275940-2292687 GCA_026776945.1 Isichthys henryi | reverse complement strand
GGAGGCCTGGCTGCTGGCCACAGGGAGGCCTGGCTGCTGGCCACAGGGAGGCCTGGCTGCTGGCCACAGGGAGGCCTGGCTGCTGGCCACAGGGAGGCCTACTGCTCACAGAACTCCGTCTCCATCACAAAGTTGTTCTCAAAGTGAAAGATCTTGTGGCAGGTAAGGGCTTCCCGTTTTTGCATACCTGCAAAGGGAAGCAACAAAATTACCTGCTACAACATGACTACTCTAGAGGTGGAAGGTGACTTATCTTCACAGGCTTTTGCATATCTGCTACACAGCTACTCATGGCTACTGTTTTATGTATACAAGTGGCATGCAGCACAAGAGTGCAATTAGGAGGAAGTAGCATGTGAAAACCCGACTAACCAATAATGGCGTCCCTTCGCTCGAGTCGGTAGGTCTCTTTGCCACGGCAGAGACCATAGATGAAGTACCCCAGCTGATCTACATTGTCCAATCGCTCAGTCACTATCATCTGCTCATGGATCAGATATGACTGGGGCAGGTATGTCCCTGCCTGAGAGGAACATAGGAAGCACATATGGTTACCACGCCTGCACACACCCCCACACATGCACCAGTTCAGACATGCAGTAAGAAAGCTGCTTCCTATTAGAGTAGAGGAATAGCTCTTGGTATTTTTCATGTTTGTCATAAATAAACAGAGAAAACCTGACCTGACAGAAGAAAAAAAACCTTACACATATATTTAAACGATAAGATGCTTACCTTGATTTTTACCAGCAGATCCACAAAGTTTCTGGGCGGCAGCACAATGGAGGTGTTGAGGGGGATGACATAGCACTTGTTCAGACTGAGATCCAGATATGCAGTCAGGTTCTACAAGGGGCAGGGGGGTGGCACTCGTGACTGACTGAACTCTGGGCACGGCTGCTCCGATACCAATGCAATTTAATTAAAAACACAGAGGCTTTGCACAGTGGTGGTACCAGTAACTCACCTATGTCATGAACGTGAAAAAAAGCAAAAAGGAATCGAGGACAGGGCCTATTTTTGAACCCCCTGCGGTCAGGAGAAAAGCTGACTGCTTACCCTTCTGAAGTCGTGGACAATGTCGGCGGGGTCACTGTCGGTGAACTCAGGCACGGGAACATTGATGAACTCGACCTCGTCATCCTCCAGCACGCGGATGCTCTCCTGGATCCAGCGCTGAGGGGGCATAGGCTCCTCGTCCTCGATCATGAAGTCCTTCTCAACATAACCTACCCCACACACGAAGACCTGTGGCTCCTGCAGAGCAGACAAAGCGTGTTACCACGCAACCCCACCCAATCCTGATGTGTTCACATTCCCGAGAAAAAACCCCAAAGAAACCACTGGGACGGCTGACCAGACTGCTTTCTGTGCCACATGCCTGCATCAGGTACTGTCTGTACAGGTAGGCCCCTCCCACGACGACGCCGGCCAGCATGAGGGCCAGGCCCAGGCACAGGCACCAGCACCAGGCTTTGGACTGCTGCCGAACCCGCACGCCATTCTCCAGATCCTACACACAAAGGAACACAAAGAGCGGACCAGTCAGCCCAGCTAACTATTACCGATGCTGCAACCTGAAATAAACAGGCATGACACAAACACAAGTGCAATGATCAGACTATATAAGCCAGTCCCACTCAATACCTGATCCAATCTGGTCGTATAAACACATGGAATTCTTGTGAATAGACGGACTGGACCTGTGACTGAGTGGAGCATGTCACAGCTGGGCTCGGCACTACACTGGGGCTGCCCGGGCAGCAGGCCGGGCCTGGGGCAGCGTGACACCGCCTGCGCTAATGTTCCCTGGCAGCTCTCCTGCAACCATCACCCCGCCATGGCTTGTTTACTGCTCCTCAAAAATGGCGGCTTTGTCCGGGGCAGCCGAGGGGCCCCAATGCCACCCACCAGCCGAACATCTGCAGCCAGGATGAGTAGAGGGTGAGCAGGCACAAACAGGGGGGCAGGGGTGTAGAACAAACCCAGCCCTCCATAACACATTGACATCAGCATTCCAGGCAGGGGGAACAGATTCCAAAATATCCAACCTTTTTCATTGAACAGCACAACACAACCATTTCAGGAAACAAGCAGAGAAGGGGGGGGCATTCAGCTGAGCCCATCTTTAGCTATTTATTACAAACTCGGGAGCCCAGTACACATTGTTTGAAAGTCCATCACTTTTTTAATGGGAGCAGGGAGCAGCTCAACTCCATGAGGGCTTGGAAAGCATCTGGTTCCCAATTCTAAGCAGTAAAACTGCATTTACTTATGTCCCTGGAGAAGGGTGTGGACCTCATTCAGCCTCACCTTTTAAATGGGCTGGCACACATTGCCCTGGAGACGGTGTGTCACCTGAGCTCAGCTCAGAACTTTCAGAATCCCTGGAGGTCAGCCACAACTCGATCACCAGTGACACAGTGTTCGGGATGACTTAGCTTGCGTTTTAAAAACAGGAGGAGGAATTATATGCAACTTCCTGTCTTTGCTCCAAATCTAAAAAGCAACACTATAGGATACTTTCCAGCTTCTGTATATTTTTAACAACCACACAAAAAAACAAAACTGTAGGAGGAAAAATGGCATTCAGGAGAAGTGGGATAACGTATAAAAAGCATGGACAGTTACAGAAAGAAAGGCATGCAAAAATTTTAACGTGCAGCTTTCACAGAGGAAACAGACCGAAAAAAAGACCAGTGATCACTTATGCATTTAGCTTTTGACATTAACCAAGTTTAAACATCCTCTTTCAAGCTGACTTTCGGAAAGAGAAAAAGTAGGAACTTATTACAGCACTTAAGTAAAATTTTGGACAAGCGCCTCTTTATATTCTAAAGCAATACCCATCCAGCCGGGAAAGAACATGGGACTGAAGGAAAGTTAACAGCCAATGAAATGGGTTTTAAAAAACTATCAAAATGCCCGATTAGCTTGGAGACTAACTATTGGAGGAATATGCTTTTCGGGCAATGAGGCTCATCCAGACCTAGGTGCCCTTGCCGGCCTGTCATCTGATTCGAGGCTACAAGGGGCTTCACCTCGATTCTGCTGGACAGAACCGCTGAGGCTGCTGTGCAGAGAGCATGAGATGAGAGAATCTTAGAGTGTGAGCAAGAGAGAGAAAATATAGGGAGAGAGAAATATGTTTTGACAAACCCTCATTTTACCATGGAAGGGTAAACTGGAGCAAGACAGTGAAAGACTGAGAGGAAGGCTTCTTCCCGAAGTCAGAGAACAAAAAGGGCATTGCACTTTCACTGCCAGACAGCAGCGGAGTGAGAAAGCACAGAATGCTGGGAAATGACTAGCAACCAGCATTATGGGTGGGAATGGGTAGAAACCTCATTATTAGATATTGAGCCAATATCAGTTTGCCAATTCAAAATGCAGTCGGATTTTTTAAGTGACAATGCGATTTCTTAATATATTTTTTTTACTGCAGAGAAGTTATTTTTGCTTTAAAATGTTTGTTGTATTTAACTTGATGCTGTTTGAACATTTTGGACATATAGTTGAAGTAAATACTGTATCATACACTGAAGAGCCTTCATTGAGCTGTACTCAAACAAACTCGAGAACTTACAGCAGTAGCAGCTTATTAGCAGTTAAGGGATCAGCAGTAAAGATGTGACACACACACCAAAATTACCACCTTTACAGTATACAGTATACCACTGAGAAGAAGCAGGGTATATAAATCAAATCCAAACTGAAAATTTGGAAATGTGAACTGAAAAACATCTTTCAAAATTTTTTAGAAAAAGCTAAAATAATGTGGAATTCCCGACAGAACATCAATGGCAATGGACTTCATCATCTGTTTGGCTTCATTACTCCTACTACAGAGGAAAAGTAAAGTTAGGTTGAGGGTTTGTTGCCTTGGGCATGTAGCTGTAGTTTTGTGGTCATACAACTTGGACTGGTGCCCAAAGAGTTAGATGCAAATGTAGGTGTATTACCACATCATTTAACTCTAACATGGCAAACTTCGCAGAGAGCTGTACTCATGCCTAGCTGTCCGTTTACTTCAGTTAGCCTGAGCTTCTGACACAGTGCTTGAATTTAATATGAGACAGTGCTGGAAGTCTCAGTACACGCTTACTTATTCATGATAGCGCCATGCCAGCCTCGCACACGTCAGTCCCTTAAAATCGGTCTATGTGCAACTGGGCAAACACTAGAAGTAATAAATATGAACAGTATAATTACAGTAACTTACATTTAAATTAATACTTTAAAATAATTTTTAACTCTTACTGCCATCTAAAAATTTCCAAACCAAAGAACTGCGATTTGTAACTGAATCCAGCTCCCCCTTGGAGTTGGATGCAGTCTAACATCTTCACTTGACTTTGCACTTCAGCCATATGGACCTGCTTCAAGCGTCTCTTCATCCCCATGGCCATTTGTTTCATGTCCGCTTGACATAGTTGTTTCGTGGTTTTATCTGCACCTTTCCAAATGTTGCTCAGAAAAAACATACAAATACACAAAGCATTTGCACCATTCGTCTGTTACAAATGTACCAAACCAAAACACCTGTACTGAAAAATTTGGGTCTGAATACGTGTACCGCTACACTCCTACTGATGGGTATGAGTGCATGTGGGAAAAGGGGGGCCTACATCATTAAGTTGGTTTTGGATCTTTGTAGCTGTACTGTTATCTGACAAACCGATGACAAACGAGGCTTTGTACTTCAAAGCACGGGCTGTCATAGTCACCAGACATCTAGAGTGCCCCAGAAAGAGGGAGGCCAGAGACCCACTCCTATGCCATTATAAACGTGTAGACATTGTGTTCCTTTTCACAATCCCAAGTTCTCCGTCAACTGCTGCAGGTATTCATTCCTTCATTCCCACCATTGTGTACAACGTAGCTGGCTCACACAGACAGCTAGCTAGCTAGATAGACAGACACAGACACACACACTCCTGCCTTGATGCACTTGCCAAATGCCGTCTTTCTGCTCTGTATCACCACCCAGGTCTGCAAGATCACACATGCATCCCTGGGCTGGCCAAAGCCTCCCAAGGTGTGGTTGTTGCCTAAACACAAAAATATGTATTCTGAAAATTAAAGTATTATTTTTTTTTGTACTCTTTTCCGCTAGGCACTGAAAAGAACTGTACAACCTGCGAGAGAGAAAATGTGATGTAGGTATGCAGTTAAAATATGATGCAGTTATGTTGCTGAACAAGTCTCCACAGCCCCAGAAAGGCGAAGTCACTGAAACACACCTTTTATTGCTCCGGAGGCCCCTGAAGTAAATGATGCCAGAGAGCAGCAGCTAAGCAGCCGCTGGCCCAGGCGACATCACTGCCGGCAACAGGCCACAGGGCAACGATTAGCAAGAATATAATAATCCAGATAAAACTATTGTGCTGCCGTTGGTTTCACAATGATGCTCCCGTTTTGCCTGGTGTTATAAACCCAGAGCACCCCATTCATCGCCATTTTATTTGCTTCAAAGCTGAATTATATTTATAGTTCAGGGAAGACCAGTGTTAAAAAGATACATTTTAAAAGGTCAATATATCCATTATATATCCAAAGTCAACGAGTGATCGTGTTAAATAGTGATTTCAGTATAGACCAAAATAATCTTGATTTTGATGTTTGCAACCCAGAAACTGAGCGGCTCCATCCTGAAACCGACATTTGTAAAATGTACTTGGCAGGGGCAACACTCAGATTCACACTTTATAGAACAGAATACAATGCCTTCATTGTCACTGTACATAGTAGGTACAACTAAATAAACATGGCTTGATATGCAGAATAAATTTTGTTTTAAAAGTACATCTCAAAATAAGCATTAAAAGCTCCCGTGATGAATGTGAGGAAACAAGCAATAAAACCACCAATGATACCTACTTTATCCTAATATATTGAACACGGGTTCTCTTATTAATATACAATATAGTTTATACATAAATCATTACATGGTATGACTAATACACAAACACACACAAGTAAAATGAAAGTAAAGCTAATCATAATAGAATCAGTGATTCGTAAAACAAGTTCTCCAAGAGTGACATTATCCTAGCCCGTGTCTTACATTTTTCATCAGTAGGAAAAAAATTGTAATATATTAACATTTAGTTTCTGATAGCTCATAACTTTCTTTAGGTAACACAAAGAGACTAAAACCTTCTGCATCCTGCACGCATTCAATAAAGTAAAAGTATAAAAGTATAAGTAGGACCTGACAAAATTATAGGCACTTGATTCTTAATTGTTTTATACTTATGTACACCGCTACACTATTCATGAATTTTAGGGGGAAAAAAAACATTATAACAATAGGGAGAGGTGTCAATAAATAAAAAATATACTAATGATGGTTAAGTTTAATCATTTGTATTGTGTTTTCTCTTAGCAGAAGCCAACACTACAGAAGCTACAACTGCACAGCTAAACAGTTCCTTGAATATCAAAACCCCACATTCCAAACCTTTATGCACCCAATTCCCTGTTTAAAGTAAAACTCATTAGTCTTTAAAGCACCTTTTCAAACTGAAATCCATCCAACTGCAAAATTAATTAATGGAAAAAAAGCCAGTTGCCACCAGAATATATTAGAAGAGCCTGATTTTATCTAGACGTACTTCATTCTCATCAGTGGACTAACATTATTACAGTACTACAAGAACATAAGAACATAAGAACTATACAAACGAGAGGAGGCCATTCGGACCATCAAGCTCGCTTGGGGAGAACTAAACTAATAGCTCAGAGTTGTTAAAATCTTATCTAACTCTGATTTAAAGGAACCCAATGATTCAGCTTGCACTACGTTATCAAAATATACTTTGTAATGACAATGGGCTCGATTCATTTCAGAAACAGACTTTTGACAAGTTACTTGTTTAGTCATACTAACACGTGACCAAAGCGCTAAGAGAGTAACAATGCAATTTCAGCACCCTGGTTTTGGGGAAAGTTCACAGCCGTACAATGTAACTTAGTTGAAAAATACATATATAAAAAAACGAGTGCGTCGAGACAATTCAGTCTCCTAATCCAATTAATAACTGCACCGATTACGAGGTCGGCCGGAGCACAGAGCAGCAGATGCATACAGAGCCTTCATGCTCAGTTGTTCAGATTAAAAGCTGCCATTTTATCGGCCGAGCCAGAGTGTGACTCAAAGCGAAAGCGAAGCGTCCCGTCTCGGATGTTGCTCTCACACCAGAAAGAATTGCCAGCAACAAACCACAACATGAATCCCACGCATACCGCGATCAGTCTGTCTCCTCCTAGAAAAAACTCCCTTCTGCACTGATATGTTACCAGAAGAACTGTAACAGTGTCCTATTACTGGGTATTTCTGAGTCTCATACCTTGATCAGTATCTTTACCAAAATAACATGATAGTAGGAACTAATCTGCGGTAAAATGTCCTCTAGTTTTCTTCTCACAGCTTTGTAGGTTAGCGGTGTAACGTGACCCAAGTGCTTTAATCGATTCAGTTTGCTTAATTGGCCTGATCTCCGCTTTGCTTCCCCTAATGTGCGTTTAAACATACGCTAGTTTTGGCAAATCGATCTAATTTGATCAAAATGGAGGCGCACCTCAAGTAGTGGTTAATTATTTGAAGCTCTCCAAGATGTTATTGCATAGCCAAAAGCAATAAAATCAAACAAACAAACAAAAAAGTTTGATTAAAAACATTGATCCTACTTGCCACAGGATAACGCGTTAAGCAGACAAACTGGAGCAAAGGCAGTTTTATCTGTTGCGTCATCTTGTACTTTACCTAGAACCAAAAGTAAATGTTTTAGAAAAGCGACGATAATCAATTTCCTTCATTGGCGGGGTATTATTTTTGTGTGAACCCTAATCATGCCGCAAATCTTCACATGTTACAGGCAGTGCCATGTTTCCTTCCGGCGGCCGTCACAGGTGCCGAACAGACCCCGGCGCCACAGAGACAGACACAGGGAGCACAGCACAGTATGCCCCCTGTCACATACATGCGCGTTATATTACATAACCACTGGCTGCGACACCTAATTCACCTATTACTGCGACAGACTACACAAGGTACTACCCAAAAGCACATTACGCGACAAAAACAAAAAAAAACTTAGTGCAGCTTGTCAAGAAGGCACTGCAGACGGCGATTCCGCAAAATGCACGTCTGATGAAAACTTGGAAGCGTCGCGCTATAAATAAAAGTAAAAAAAAAAAATACAGAGCCTGTAACAAGGTTAGACGGTACTCAGTATGCGGCCGGTCAGCCATTTTTAAACGGATCCCTATCGGATATCAAGCTGCAGGTTCAACGTCCACGAAGAGCCAAACCAAACATACACGTTCACACACGCTACGCCCCAACATTTGCGTATTTTTCTAACCGTCTGCATCCTATACACACTATTCTAACTTCTTTTTAAAAACTTTAGGTCCAAAGAGGTTTTAAAGGAGCTCGTTTTACTTTACTAATAAATTTACAGTTTATTACATAGCTTGCTACTTATAAAACAAAAGTACGCATCTAGAAATAGACTAAAGCTAATATAGTTCAATTCCAAGTTGTTATTAAAACCAGTAAACAACCTTTACGAAATCAGGTCAACTCACCGTCTCGTCGGGAATTAAGGCTTCATTCTTGTCCTCCTCTTTTTTCGGATCTTTTTGACCTAAGGCTGAGTTGAAAGAAACCTTAACCATTGTTATTTCGTTTTATTCGTACGAGGTCGTACTTCTGCGTCGAAAGTAGACAAGAAGCACGGCGCTTTTCTGGAAGCCGCTTTTGGTTTTTCTTGTTCTACAGCTTCTCCTCCCCACTGACAACATCTATCAGTGACGCAGATACGCACCCAGCGCGAGCACAGCTACCTTTCATCTAGCTGCAGAACTATGCAACGCAGTGGCGTGATTCTTGCCGCAAGGGGGCGCGCTTTTTTCAAATGAAACTTAACGGGATTATGAATTATAAACAATTGCGCTACTAAAATTAATAATCAGAGACGATCGAGATGGATGTTCACCAAGCCTTAACTGACCTGATTTCTGCTAGACACGTCTAAATGCAGACTTTTGTTGTAGAAATTTCAGCCAGAGACTTGATTCGATCGTAATAAGAAAATGTTTTATTTATTTATAACTACAGTAATTCAGCGCTGCATGCAATCTCCCTTTTACCGCTCGGGCAGCGCATACATGCACATCAACAAATATTGAGGCAATGAATACAGATGAACAATTTCTCAGGGTCTTCAGGAGGAGTCAGATTACTACATAATTCAGAGATACTATTATCTAAAACTTTGTAAACCATTCTATCTCGAGTTGTTGCTCATTTTAAAACTGTCCACATAGGTACCAACATAAAGCACTCGCAATTAATGTTATACACATCAGTCCCTTAGAACAGCGATGCTTAGCGAGGCTTCAAGGATGGTCATCTTCTGTCACCAGGGGCACCATCATAATGTCATCTGCTTCTCATCATCACTGGAGGCAGGTATTGCATCCTGTCCCTCTCAATGTCTACAGGTTCTGTAACCTTCTGGCAATAGCTGGTGTAGATCCAGTTGGACCTTTCGGTGACTTTGACTGCTGCGCCGGTGTTGTGGAGGATCTGATTTGGGCCTTTCCACCAAGCGAGTCCCACTTAGTCTGTTGGAGGTCTTTGACCACCACCCAGTCACCTGGATGCAGGCTGTGCAAGGGTCTCTCCAATCACACTGGAAAGGCTGTGTTTACCTATGGGTGGGTGTCTTTCACCATTGAGGTTAGTTTGGTCTCATTAATGTCCGCTACAGCAGAGTTGAGAGATCAAGATGAGGTGCACATCACATAGGATGCCCAGTGAGGATTTCATAAGGGGACAGCGCTGTGCTACAGTTGGACCAGGGTCTGAGGTGCAGTAGGACCAGTGGCAGAGCTGCCTTCTTATTAATGCCCATTTCAGCATCATGGTACTTTAGCTAATTTGTTCTTTATGGTGCCATTTACTCTCCCCATTGCTCCACCGCTCTGATAGGAACAGTGACGTCTCAGATCTGCACATAGTTTTTCACCCAGTTCACTTATTACAACATTTACAAAATAGTTTCCATTGTCTGAAGAGAATTTCTATGGAATGCCCCATCGAGGTGATCAGTTTCTAAATCAGACCCTTAGTTATAGATCAGAATTATGGCATGACAACAGCAGTAGGCCTCAACCCACCTGGAAGTGAAGCTCAGCAGTAACAGGCACAGCTAACCAAGAAGTTGGCTTTGATAACCACTAAACTGCTAACGCTAAAATTTCATTTAATAACACTAAACTGATAAACCACTAAAAATTTGTGGAAGTTAATGATAACTACTAACTTTTATTATATGACTTTAGCTTTGGTTTGGTATTTTTCTCTGAAACCCTTAAAACATAATTAAAGAACTACAATTTTAAGCTGTTTAACACTGAAGTCCCCACTGTCGGATGAGAGTGATTACCAGGGGATACCTAGGACTTTAGGACCCAACTGGATCACTGGATTCTGTTAGCAGGGGTGTGCAGTTTTTATCCAGAAAGGACCGCAGTGTATGCAGGTTTTAGTGGCGACTCTTTAATTAGATTGCTAATTAGAGGACTGATTGGCTGAAGAGTCCTCACACCTGGGTTTCAACAGCTGAGCTAAAGGTTATGCCAAAAACATGCACACACACTGGCCCCTTGCGGAAAAGATTGGCCACCCCTGCTGTAAAGTATTTGGAATAAATCTGCATTGAAATTTTCTTTCTATGATATTCCATTTATGAGATAAGCATTTTTGTTAGAGGAGCCCTATTTCGCAGCTGGCTTATGCTGACATTTTGCCCACTTGGGTACTAGAAACATAGCGCTGTTTGCCCTAAACTAGGAAGGGGAGACTCAGCTCCTTATTGGTCTATAGCTCTGTCAATCAGAACCCAGAAATACGACCAGGGTGAATTTTCATTTTACAGAGTGGTTTGGGAAAACCCATATATTCATGAGAGAAGTACTACCTGATTTGCCAGTGAATGCTGTAGACAGAATGCCAAATAACCATGCTGATCGCTAACTACCTAGGAATCCACGTTCATCGCTAACTACCAGAATTCATAAGTCAAAATACTATTAGCCTATGATAAGGAAACATATTGTACTGTGATTAAGTTCAAATACTTAAAAAATACAGTCAAACATTGGATGAGCATCTTACAGCAGATGGATTTCTTTTTTATTATGACATCTCCAGACTTTTGGACTTTTTAGAAGAAGAGCGGAAATGCACCAAATTTAATGTAGACTAAGTTCCCATTGCAAACAATGACTTAAGAAAATTCATTTAAGGCAGGGGTAAGTCAGGCAAATACCAGGAGCAGGTGTGGCTCATCAGAATCCCGGTTAGGATGGAAAAGCTATTGGATAGTAGCTCTCCAAGACTGGAGTTGGAGACCCCTGATTTAAGGACTTCTTTGGGTTGATAAAATGTCAGAAGTTGTTTATGAATGGTTGCATAAAGGTATTAAAGACTTATCTGTTTGGATTCTGTAAGCAATGTTAGGCATCATGTAAGGAATGTCAGGTAGCACATGTTGATGGGAGTGTGTTTACTGGCCAATCAGGTAGCACATGTTGATGGGGCGTGTTTACTGGCCAATCAGGTAGCACATGTTGATGGGAGCATGTTTACTGGCCAATCAGGTAGCACATGTTGATGGGAGCATGTTCACCGGCCAATCAGGTCATACTTCTCCCCTGAATATAATTGAATTTTCTCAAGCCACCCTATATGAAATGAAAATTCTCCAACTGGGGTCCGTATCACAAAGCAGAATTTCTTGCTTAGATGGATAACTTGTCTGATTTAAGGTAGTCTGGGCTAAATGTAAGTGAACAAAGATAAAGTCACTTTAAACCAGGGTACCTTAAATCCGACACATTATCCCACTCACCAAGAAATCCAGCTTTGTGATACATGTTCCTGTTCCCTGCTTAGTTCAGGGTACCCCAGTTTAAATGGCCTTTATCTTAGTTCACTTACCTTTAGCCCATCCATCCATCCATCCATTTTCCAAACCACTTATCCTTACTGGGTTGCGGGGGGTCTGGAGCCTATCCCGGAAGCAATGGGCATGAGGCAGGATGGGGGGGCCAGCCCATCGCAGGGCACACTCACACACCACTCACTCACACATTCACACCTACGAGCAATTTAGCAACACCAATTAGCCCCTGCATGGTTTTGGACTGTGGGGGGAAACCAGAGTACCCGGATGAAACCCCACAACGACATGGGGAGAACATGCAAACTCCGCACACATGTGACCCAGGCGGAGACTCGAACCCGGGTCCCAGAGGTGTGAGGCAACAGTGCTAACCACTGCACCACCATGCCGCCCCTACATTTAGCCCAGACTACATTATATCTAAAAAAGTTAGCTTTGCTAATTAGCAGTTAGCAGAACCCTGCCCACCCCTAGAGACCAGTGATGATTAAACAATACTTGTAACCCCTGCATGATGTTAATTCAATAAAAGTCTATCATCTAATGACAAAAATACCCTCTGGCACTGGGGATTTTCTCTGTGGAACATCCAAGCCTTTAGCTACAACGTTCTGTGAACACACCATGCATCTCTTACAATATTCTGCCACCTGAGTGCTTATCCTGAGTGCGAACCAAAATCGTTTATCTTCAACATTTAGAGATTGCCTGATTGATCCATATGCTCTTATACATTTCCAGGGTTCGCCACTCTGGCAAAATGGGTTGTCCATCACTGTACATCCACCCACAATTCTGCGCCAGGCCACAGTCATTTAATTTCCATCAGTTTTACTTCTCCTCTGGATCAGTTTCCTGCTGCCACAGAAGGACATCATTGATGGAGAGAGGTGAAGGACCATTATCCATCAGCAGGGGGCAAGTTGAGATGAGGGAGACTGGAGGACGAGAATTGCTTCTTCTGATACAGCGTCAGCCTGGGCATTTCCTTGTGATCCTTCATCCAATTGCACATAGCTGGAGAGGGAGGCAGCTATCAGTTTTCCAGCAGTGAGGAAACTGATCAGTATTTACATAGAGCTCCGTGATCATGGTGTTCCTCAAATGTGTTTATGGTAATTCTATAGTACGCTCAGGTTAGAATCAACAGCTCGTTTCCATTCCCATTACAGCATCTTACACAGATGGGCTTCCATCAGTCAGGCAGAGAGCATCCATGTACAGACAGAATCAGATCACAGTCTTCTAGTGAGATTTCTTTCAAATCAGCTCTTGGTTTCATCGCCATCTTGATCACTCCACAGCACTCATGAGGCTCCCCAATCCTCTTCAGTAGGGAGCCATGTAGCTGTATTAAGAGCAGAAAACATCCCCCGTAGTCATTCATACATTCTGGTCATGAATTAATCAAGCTATGTTTAAATGAGAGGTCCTACCCTATTTAAACATATACTGCAGTAGGGTCATGCACTGCTACCAAGTCCACTCATGCCAAGGCTGCTTCATTTGCTATAACTGCTTTCAGACAAGTTGGAAACACTGCTGCTACTGACTTTAAGTATTTCCAGTAATAAGCTATAGGCCTATATTTATCCCAATGCTTCTGTGCCAGTACTGCTGACATAAATCCATTTTTCTCTCCCACAAAAAGCACAAAAGCAAATTATAATTTGGAATGCCCAGCGAGGGAGCTCCCAAAAGTGCACATTTCAAGTCTTTGAAAACCTTGTCAGAGTCTTCAGTCTAGTCATCCGTCACATTTAGCGCCTTCCAATGCACTCTTGAAGGGGTTGGGCACTTGTTGCCAAATCTAGGGGGTCCACAATTACCCACAGTTCCCATAATGATAGCAATTGCTGTTTTTTTTTAAGTTTAGGAGTTTCAATTTGTTTTGGATTTCTGTTTCTTCCATCTGGAGTTAAAATCTGTCCTAAAGAGGTACTTTATGTTTTACCAATTATAATTTTCCTTTTGTGGCCTTGTGGCAATTATTAGCTAAATAGATCAATAAATCTTCAGTATCTTGGAGACAGGCTTCCTTCGGAGCAAAGCTCCCCCCTTTTTGGAATGAGAAACTCCAGATCCTTTAGCAGCTCTTGAGAATAAACAGAGTGAAACCCAGTTTACCCCTGGAGCATGCCCACCCAGGTCCTTCGCTTACCCTGAAACGTAAACACAAACCAATGCTGCAAATCAGGATGAATGGGTATGCAGAAAAGTATACCCAGTTTGGAAGGTCATAGTCAGGAAGACATTTTGGGGCAGGAGAGATAGAAGAGAAGATTGTAGTAGAGGTAGGAACAATGGGAGTATGTGGGTGTATTGCATCATTAACTAACCTCTGGTCCTGCCCATATGCAATGGCCCATTCGTCTTCCTAACTAGTAAAATAGGAGGTTTTCAGGGAGAATATGTTATCTCCTTAACAGCCTCTTGCTGGAATAGCTCCTGGCACACAGATGAAATAAAATACTCTCTTTTACTAGGTCTGAAAGAAAGGCTGTGCTCTAATAATACTCCTAACAAAGTCAGTCTTCAATGTGGCCCACAAGCAGTCCTGCACATCTAACAAGAGGGCTGTGGTGGGGTTAGCTGTCTGTGTCATGGGATCTGAGAGAGGATGGGAGCTAGAGCCCTGCATTGGGACTAGGGTCCCGCGGGACCCAAAGGAAATCTCACGGGAGCGGGCCGGACTGGACAGAAATCTCGCGAGAGCGGGCGGTTTTAAGGTTGCTGCGGGCGGGAGCCGGTGGCTAAAAATAGACAGCGGATCCCAAGATTTTTGGCAGGATGGAGAATGTTACTGATGTCATTTATTTTGTTATATATTCTTGTTTCTTCTGAGCCATTGTATTATATTGTGATGTTGAGCTAGTTTAAATGTATTTCTTTGAAGTAAGGCTCAGGGTTCTCTTCTGTTTTAAGCTGCTCTTGTTTGTTTATAATAATCTGATATTTAAACATTTGTTGCATAGATTTGGTTATTGTTTTTTAATAACTGTCAGATATTTGCACATCTGATAAATTTTTGGGCTCAGTTTACATTTATTTGCGATTCAAAGTTGAGAGATTTCTGTTGAATTAGTTTTATTTATTTAATTTTTGTTCTATTCGAATAAAACATTTAATGCATATAAACTTATTTCATCATACAGTATATCTGTTTATGGATCTGCGGGTGCGGGTGGGATTGGACAGAAATATTGCGGGAGCGGGCGGGAGTGACAGAGACAGATAATGTGAGCCATGCTAGAAAGAAAGGCAGATGAACACAGGAATCTCAATGATCCCTGTTGTAGCTGAGAAACAGTCATCCAGTCAGATACACTCTGTAAGATCAGCAGTCAAGGACCTAACAGTTTCCAAACTGTAGAATTACATAAACCAGTAGAGTCTGTAGAATCATGGAAAGATGTGGGACAGAACCTGATACTTGGGAAAAAAGGAGAGAGGCAGACAAGTGCAATGCATGTCTCTTCCATTTGATGGCCACTCAGAAAGTGAGACAGGACAAGGTTATGTGGTGGCACAATGTCAGAGAGGATACAGCATTAGATTGCGGTGGCATCGGCCACTGGGTACCAGGATGCATCTCCTGCTGTGGCCCAACAGAGATCTGATGAGGTCAGCACCTGCATGGCCCCACATCCTCTCTGGCACACAAAGGACGGCAGACACGAGATCCCACAGCCAGCCCTGGCCACTCCCTCTGCCATGTCCTCTGCTCTGTCTTCCCCAGTCACACTCAGCCTGCTAAATCTGGATGTTCATCCGATTCTCCTGTGGATGGTGAAAAACTTACCCTCCTACAGCCTGTAGAAAAGCGTGGGTCTCTGAGTGGGGGGGGGTTGGTGGCTGTGGTTCCCTTCCCTTATCATTTCTGGCCACTTCCCTCAGCTCTTTACTCTGAGCTGTATGTTATACAACTTCCCTTGTCCTTCCCCGTAACTAAGCACTGCCAAGACTACATTACCTTTTTCTCCACACGCACATCCAATCTTGCTCACTTTCTAAATGATCTCACACTCTTTGCAACAGCTTTACGTTCCATGAACATCTTCCCCATTCTCTTATTCAATAACTTGTTAGCTTTCCATCCCTTTCATCACCGTATTCAGTCCCATCCCATGGGATGTCTCACACATCCCATGGGACCTCCTAGCTGTTATAATTAGCAGGTAGCGCTACCCATTGTAAATTTAGCAAGCAGGTACTTCTTTATAATACACAAGCAGGCTTTTCTACCTTTGAAGTCATACAGCAGTAATTCAACACATACACTTGAATCCCTTTTAACAATCACAAGAGGATGTGAACAATAATCATTTACTGTATCCTTATTATAAAAACTCACAATCATTACAGTATATCATAAAAGGGAGTATATTCTGAAGGGGGTTTCTGCGGAAGTACAGAAAGGATTTTGCATCATCATAATTTTTTTCCTATTGTTATCTTGAGATCATAACATGTTTAGCAGTTTAGCTAACTACATATACATCATCATGAACTAATGCATTCGATTTTACTTTGATCATGGAGTGTCACAAGCAAAAAGAGAACATAAGGGGCCATACTTTTAGTACGTACGCACGGAAGGGGTCGTGGGGGGGTCTAAAAATTTGACCGAATTTTGCGTACGTGTGCATATGCTGGGGGGGAGGGTAGTGAATCAACTTGAGAAATTTAAAAATTAAGTGTTTCGTTCACGATACCTGACCTGCTGGATTGCATTCCATACGTGCATATAACTCAAAACGTCTTTA
>JAODJX010000037.1:2264453-2275840 GCA_026776945.1 Isichthys henryi | reverse complement strand
AATAGCTCAGAGTTGTTAAAATCTTATCTAGCTCTGATTTAAAGGAACCCAGGGTTTTAGCTTGCACTACACTAACATTATGTAAAGAAGTGCTTAAACCCTACAATAATCATATTAGTGTTCATCACTTTAAAAAGAGGACAAAAAATCATGGCTTTTAATTAATTTTCCAGTAAAAGGGAGCATTACAATGAGATAATGTTGAGCTGTTAAAGAATTGTAACTTTTCATCTGTGATCCAGAGTGTATAATTACAGATTGCTAGGTAATGATTACTACACACTAGACCTCTACTAGATAGTTAATGGAAGTAAAGGACAGTAACAATTCATTTTAAGTGAGACTGAAAAGTAACCTTCATTATAGGGTTCAAACGGTAGTTAGCAAAATCACAGGATTCATATGCAGGTCCATTTATCAAATGATATCGCATTACCGCAATTTTCTATGAACTCAGCAACATACCACTTACGTGAAGCACATTCTAGCGTACAAGATGAGGAGAATATTCATTCACATGTTTATACAGTATGTTTATGATATTTAAATCACTCTTCTTCTAACATGTCAGGATCAGGGCATACAACCCTTCCAGGTGGCTCAGTATTTTTGCAGGTCACTGCAATGCCTGTTCCTTTGCTTTTAAATTAATTAAATTTGCCCAGTTACAGATGATTCCAAAACTGCACAAAAAGACTGCAAAGCTGTGGAAGTCAATACTATACCTAACATACATTTTCAAGGTTCCTGTCTTGTCCTGTTCTGCCCGCTGTTTCCCTGTTAGGCCATTCTGTTCAGAAGCTGGTCATTCTGTTCTGTTCCCTGTGTTCCTCAAAGTCTAACCCCAGTTGTAATCCTTTACATTTTCCTTGGTCACTGCGCCGCCACATGGCTGAATGGGCTGAGCGTGCAGCTGTTAACCAAGTATCCTATAGTCATAGTTTGATCCACTTTGGACATTTAGAGTTTTGTGTGTTTGGTTAACACCATGTTTAATCACGTTCCTTGTGTTTATGTACCCTAATTTAGTTCTTGGTTTTAGAATCTGTGTTCTTGGGTACCCTGCCTCTACTCAGCTCTGTACCTTGGCCCTGTGTTGCTGGTATTTCCTGGTGTTTGAGGCTTAAAATTTTGAGTGTTAATGGCCCACGCATGTCCCTCCTTATCCATGTATATATGTGCCCGTCCTTATTCCTCTGTCAGTTATTGTATGCATTGGATTGTGTTTTCCCATGTTCTTTATTAGTGCCCCTCACTGATAATACCCATTTTCTGGTTTCTTAGATGTTCGGTATTCTCCAGCCTTTCAGTTCAGTCCTATAGTAATGTTTTATTTACCTGCTTTTGTTTTGATGCCTCAGGGTCCCTTATAATTTAATTGTATACTAAGGTTCCTGTGTCTAAGCCAGCAAGTGGATCATTATTCCCTCATTCCCAATGTGACAGAATAACCGACAAAGCAAGATGGTCTCACACTGGTGCCAAAGTGCCTCCCACCTCCCTCTTCACCTCCCGCTCACCAGCTCCAGGACTTCTCAGTGTGTCTGAGCCTCCTGCCCACCCTCACGGGTGCTTGCTGGGTAAGCACTTCCATGACCAGTGGAGGGATGATGACCTGAGGAGATCTGATGAAGCCCTAGCCTCTTGGTGTGGTCCCTGATGGTCCATGAGGTCAGAAATGACCTTAAATTGCCGGTGCCAATAAACATACATAAACTGATCAGCCATAACATTAAAACCACTGACTGGTAAAGTGAATAACGTTGATTATCTCATTACAATGGCACCTGCCATTAAAGATTAGGCCAGTGAACAGTCAGTTCTTGAACTTGATGGGTTGGAAAAAATCAGCTAGTGTGAAGATCTTAGCAACTCTGATTGGTGGAAACAGGAGGAAAAAGGGAATTTCTCAGAACGTGAAGTTTCCAAAGTAGAGAAACACCAAACCATTTTATTTGCTAGCACATCTGCCAGTGTGGCAAACAAAAAAATTGTGAAATGGCAGCATGTGACTGCCACTGTTAATGCAGTTAGCTCAAGAAGCCAGACGACAACTTAACATTCCCTGGAACCAGCGTTCCTCTTCTTTATGTGGTTTGTGGAATGGGGCTAATAACCAGCACTTAAGTGGGTAACCGCTGTCTCCTGCAAGTAGTGCATGTAAACATTAGTCAAAGGAAAACTAAAACAAAACAATGCTTTGGTATAGGCTAAGAAACACCAGCATTTCATAGTGGATCCCTGGGGAAAAAATCCTGCTTGTTGATTAATCCGAGTTTGAAATTTATGGCAGTGAAGAAGGGTTTATGTAAGAAGGTGTACAGAACGGAGACTGAAACTACCGTGTATTAAAACAACATGAAATGGGGGAGTGGGAGTGTACAGGCCTGCCGGGGTTTTGCCTACTCTGGAATTACGATTGTTGCTGGTAACTGAGCCTGTGATTTATGGCTTTTCGTTAGAGCTGGTACTTGTGAGAAACATGATGTCATATAGTAACCAAACGCAAGTTGATTGGATCCTGTGTCATAATTGGAAATCTTTCCTTAAGTGGGGGTAGGGGGTAAATGCTTCACTTGGGCCACCAGACACTCTTCCTTGGTGATTCATTGGTGATTGGTGATTCATTGATGGGCTCTTGACATCTAGAGTGCTCAAGGTTGACATCTGCTGTCCTAGGTGCACCCCGCACTGCTTTTATTCCACCTTCTGGCTGATGGTCATCTTGCAGTCCAGTTCTGGTCCTTTCTTTTCAGTCAAAGCCAGTTGTTGGTTTGCTCAGTAGCTGACCACCACAGGCTGTTTTCCTGGCTTTTTGTTATTTATTTCAGTTGTTAGACTGGAGTACTTATGTTTATGCTTCCAGAAGTAGTGACCTTGGGTGAAGTTGGTCTTAGGTCTCTGGTGAGTATGTTCTGTTGGATTATTGGTCTTTGGCAATGGGGACATTCCCCAAGCCACTGGTTTAGGTTCTTGGAATTGGGTAGAACAGCAATTCCCATAAAGCCCGGTATCACTGAGGCATCATGGGAATATGAGCCCTTTCTGAATTATATACTGACTGTTCTCTCCAGCTTCTCACCTTTGGTGATTGGAACCTCATAGATCATCTTCATCAGACAGGGAAGCAGTCCACACTGCGGGCACCGAGGTTTCAACTTCCCTGGAAGCAGGTTCGTGTCTGTATTAACAAGATCTTTGTGTGGGCATACAGGGCTCTGTAGCGCCTGCCTAATGGCAGAGGAATGAAGATGCTGTGGCTATGGGTGCGCTCCCTGCAGATGTTCCCGACTTTGTGGTAAAATATTTCTATTTGTTTGGGCGATTGAAACAGATCTTGGTGGTGAAGACGTGTCCCCTGTCCGTCCAATAGGCGTCGCTAGAGGCTTTTCCGACCTGCTTTGTCCGCGGACGCAGACGCACAAAGCTTTCGTTTTCCTCTTTCTCCTGACATGCGCACTACAAACAATAACCTGGAATAATGGCGGTTCCCAGCAGGTCCACGAAGGAGCGGCTGTTATCCGCTTTAGATGATCTAGAAGTATTATCCAGGTGCGTATTTGGTGAAGCTGCGTCACGGCACAAAATCTCTGAGATTATTACTAAAATTAATTTAGGAAATACTATAGCGGCATTTACGATCTGTGCTGCAACTTCCTCTTACACTTACTAGGGACCAGATGGTTTAACTTTCTTGTACCTCTTTTTTATGAAATTAAATTTCAGCAGCTGTCTAATGTACATATGTTTGATGTCGTGTGTCTGGTTGTAGAGACTGTCCATAAGATTAGAAATTAAGCAAACATGCATTTTCCACAAAATATGTTTTCCTGTGTTTATTTTATTACTGTTGTTGTATTACTGAAGCATCCAGAAAGTTCGGTAATTAACTAACTCTGATCATCACAGAGAGCTGATTGAAATCCTTGCCTTGTCGAGGAGCCAAAAACTGCCCCAGCCTGGCGAGGACACCCAGGTAAGGGGATGTGTCGTTTGATGTGTCACGTCCGAGCCCCGGTCGCCCTGTCGCCGTGTGATTTCTCCTGATCCATCCGCAGATCCTTGAGCTACTTGTGCAGAGGGACGCGGAGTTCCAGGAGCTAATGAAGGTAGCCCAGAAGCAGGGAAAAGTTCACCAGGAAATGCAGCTCCTCGAGAAAGAGGTGGAGAAACGGGACAGCGATATCCAGCAACTGCAGAAGCAGCTGAAGGAAGCAGAGCACATACTGGTGAGCTGGGATGCGCTGAGCTTTTTGAACCACTTAGTCCATTAGAGTTCAGGTGTCCTGCTGCATGTTCTCTTGCTATGTTAACACTGAACAACTGCAGTCAAGAGAACCTACATTCTCTGACCAAAACAAAGAAAATCTCTTGTCGTCTGTTTCAAGGTGCAGTCATTTAACTTAAGCCTCTGCGAACTCCAGATTCCTCCCGCATTCCAAAGACGCAGTCCAGTTAGTTGTTGTCTGTAAATTGCCTACAGAATTTGTTTGTATCTGCCCTGCAGTGTCCTAGATATACCTCGGCCTTGTACCCTGTGCTGACCCAGTCAGTCAGGCTCAATCGGTTGGTCTGAATCAGTTTTAATTGTAATATTTTCTCTCCAAGGCAACGGCTGTATACCAAGCAAAGGAAAAATTAAAATCCATCGAAAAGGCCAGAAAAGGTTGGTTAGTTGTGACCGACAACAGAATGGAATTGTTGACCTAAAAGTAGTTGAAAGGGACTTAAAGTTGAACTTCTTGTTTGTGAATTTATTATTATTTTTTTTTTTGAAGGAAGCATCTCCTCAGAGGAGATCATCAAGTATGCCCATAGAATCAGTGCCAGCAATGCGGTGTGTGCTCCTCTTAACTGGGTACCAGGTGTGTATGAAGGGTTAAGGACATTGGCCTGGGACTGACTTTTTATGTAAAAAAAAAATATATATATAAAATGAGAAAATGCAAGTATGTATTAATTTGCTGATTAAAGCTCTGTGGTTGATGTCCACAGGTGACCCACGCAGGCCGTACCCCACTGATCTCGAGATGCGCAGTGGGATGCTGGGACACATGAGCAACCTGGCCTCCAATGGTGTGAACGGGCACCTTCCTGGTGACGCTCTGGCTGCGGGCAGACTGCCAGGTATGCCACGCGTCTGCTTTCATTTGTGTGCTGATTGCTTTGAATTTGAATCGAAGCAGATTTTCAAAACAGTTAGTTGTTTTCCAAGGTCATTCGTAATGTTTACTTGATGACTCATTATTCTGGTCTTCGGAAATTTACCACTTGTATAATTAACTTTCAACCAGTAACACGGACCATAGAACAAAAGAAACACTGCTTCTACAAGCTAACGAAACAGGGGAATTTCAAACAGGAGTATTCCAGCTTTTCCTCCTCTGGGAATCAGGTCCATTAAAATTGTTCTTAAATTTGTGAGAACCTGCATGATGTCATTGAGACTTCACTGCAGCACAGTTAAGTCATGCAGTAGCGCAGTGTCTGTCAGGCCCACTCTGTCCGCTGCGTCACAGCTGTGTTCCCCCCTGACTGCTTCCCCCCGACTCCTTTTCCCAGATGTGCTCACGCCACAGTACCCCTGGCAGTCCAGTGATGTGTCCATGGGCATTCTACCACCTCACCATGGAAACGACTTCGCTCTGGAGCCCCCAGGCCACAACAAGGAGAACGAAGATGATGTGGAGGCCATGTCCACAGATTCATCCAGCAGCAGCAGCGACTCGGACTGAGAAGGACACACAGCGCTACCCGAGTAGAATATGACCCAGTTTGTCTGTGACTGTCAAACCCAACTCCACAATTCATGGAAAAAGTATTAAAGCCTAGAATAAGAGTTATTATAATCACAAGTACGGGTGTTGCTATTGGTAAACAAAGACCCCCCCCCCCCCTATAAAATAACATCTGGTAATTTTTATAATTGTCTCTGCTGTAAATTGTTCTGTACTTCGCAGTTCAGATATTCATTATATTACCAGAAGGGGAAACTGTCATCCGCCACAATTGTTTCAGGTGATCTGTACACTCGGCATCTTTTAAACTTTCAGAGAATTTTATAGAATAAAGATCCGTCAGATACTGCCTGAGGGTCGGAGGTCCTACATTCATAGTCACTGATGAGGAAGAGAGCCACTGCTTCACTGTACAGTCCATCTCAGTTTGATCCAGTTCTGTGTGACTGGAATATGGATGCAGTGTTGTGCTTTGGCCTAAACTCAACAGGCATTTGTACTTTTCTCAGACTCCTTGAAGTATCTCTGCTGAGCTTGGTCCTCATAGCAGGTGCATTCTGTGGAATTTTGAAATACATTACATATGAGTATGTATTTAGTGGCCTTGCAGATTTTTAAATTGTGCTCCTTTTCTATTGGATTATTTGTCTGAATATTCACAACTGCAAGACTTCAACGTCTTGGTTAAACGGGTGGCCTCCTGCTCACTGCACTTGCAGCTGGGTTGGCTTGTATTTGGAAATGTATAAAAATATAAAAAAGGAGTCATTTATGGATGTTGTAGCTGGTTTCATGTAAACTGGAGAGAAGGTGTGATTGAAGTGACAGACTGTCATGTTTTGCTTAAACTGTAAATAATACTGTACATAAATCTTCCTAAGTTGTAAATAAAGAACAATCTTTAGTAAACGTGTCAATTTTGGACTTTGTTTTTAAGGATTTAAATGTTTTTGATTAAGTGTAATTAAATTGTAATTAAGACTTGTAAAAGCAAATAGAAATAATACACATTTTTAAATGAATTGCATGAAATAACTTCGATTGCATTTATAGTCAAACATTACATGACATTGTTTTTTGCAATATTTTGCTAACACATATGTGACAGCTACTGTGAAATGCTTTAAAAATGGGGGGAGTGTGTGTCTCAGTGGGTTAGGGCTCAGTGTCTTTGATCAGAAGCCCTTGAGCAAGATCCCTAAAAGCAACTGCTCCAGATGTGCCAGACACAGACCTACCTTTTGCTGAGACTCAAAACCTGGTGTCACCTGTCTGTGTTTCATAGAGAGGATCATGTCATAGATATATAGACAATTTCCTTACAGGGATGAATAAAGTATGTTCTATTCTATTTCATAAACACTTCCAAGTAGAAGACTGATTAGAACAGTATGGACACCTCAATCCTTACCATCGTGTACAAGCCCAGGAATGACCATTTGTTCTGGATTATGCCAGGAGCTCAAGGTCTACTTCAATCAATGCTGCAACAATGCTTTACTCATCATGAGTAAAGTTGTGTAAATAGATCGCAAGATTGGTATAAAATAAAATTAAAAGTTAAAATATCCCTTAGAATGCACTAAGAGATAGAAGGCATGGACTTTGAATATGAACGGAATTGATGGTGGAATTTCTCAAAGTGTGCGTGTGTGTGTTATATATATTAATGCCTATAAGAGATCCTACGTAGTATATGCAACATTGAATATATACATTTGTCTGTATGTGGACCAAATGTCCTCCACGATGTGATAAAAACCTGTTACTTTCACGTGGGGATCATTTTTCAGGTCCCCATAAAGATCTGTGAATGCAATCAAAAATCTAAAAATGCCAAAGTCTCATATTTTGTTTGGTTACTGTATGGTTAAGGTTAGGGCTGGGTAGGAGTTAAGGTCCTCATGTTGGGATTAGAATTTTCCCCATAGACATGAATGGAGAGTCCCCACAAGGATATAATTACAAATCTGTGTGTGACTTTTTATGGTAGAATGTTATGAAGAATCCATTATGACAAAGGATTCAAAATATGCTTCAAAATGCAGGTTTGCAGACCTAGCCACAAATAGGATAGCCTTAGCAGTCATGCACTTCTTTCACTAACCCACTGAGGCACTATTTTTAAAGCTTTTCACAGTAGCTGTCACATATGTGTTAGTAAAATATTGCAAAAAACAAGCAAGGAAAGTCTATTCCTGAGAGAGGGGGCTAACAGACAAATGCTTGAAAGAGTGATGATGCTTGGAAATTCAAACTGGAAAAATAGTCATATCTGCTGTGGGCACACAAACTACATGTGAATTTAATTGCAGTGAAGTGTGTAATTTGTCTGTACTTCCATTTTGTTATAAGTTGCAGTAATGCAGGAAATATAACCGTGTGAAAGGCTTTAAAGTAATCAACAGTCCGATGACACTCTTCACATTCTCGTGAGTCAAACAAGGCCTCCACGGTGAAAGAACTTTTGACATCTTCCGTCGGGCCACGTGACTAATAACCGCTTAGTGCGCAACCGCCACTTGAGCGTCGTGCGCCAATGCGCAGGCGCAGCCCTCGGATTTGTTATTCTACAGTGGACTGTATACGGAAACATGGCGGCGACCCTGATTTGTGGCCGGCTGGCTGCTAGATTAAGAAATTCTGGGTCCGGAAAGACACTAAGCAATGCATCCAAGGTCAGTGTATCAGAATGTCAAATTAAACAGATTCAGCTGTCTATCGGACTTACCTGAATGCCTCTCCGTCAACCAGATTGTCAGAAAATGTCTCGAAAGTGACAGGGTCACATTTGACATTACGTTATGAATACCTCTATAGGGCTTGCCTTCTGGTAAGGTGTTTGTGTTTTGTCTCTATTAAGGGATTAATCAAATACCTCACCTTTGCGAATCAACCGTGTTGTTAAGTGCCAAAGTAGTACTAGCTAAATTGTATGGTAGGTGGTACCGATTAAATCTTCAGTCCTTCTTGTTCGAGTTTGACCTCCACTGCAGTTCGTGCGGACAGCGAGAAACCGATCAGTGTGCACCTCGCTTTTTTATTTTCTTCTTTTTCTGGTAGCTGTAAAGCCCATGTAACATTATAGGCCAGATAGAAAGCTCTCTGCGACAGGAATAGTACAGTTGTCGCTTTGTGGATATGGATCGTTTTCCGCGATTATGTAATTTACATGTTACGTGGGCTTCGGCCGAATATTGCGTAGATCTCATTGGAAAATGTAACTTTCATATATGGTTTCAGAATCAGTTTGAATTACGGTTTTACATTTATCCTTTCAACCCAGATTGCAAGTAGGAAAACCGAGAAGGCAACTGTTGTCAGTTACGCCCTTTAGCGGTCCCTCGGTTTTGGTATCGTGAACTTTCACCTAATTTTATGTCCAAGTCTCGGACATCCGAAGATTGAACTTTCACAGTTCTCATAAAACTAATGGGCCTAGTAGTTACACGGTTCTTCTCGTTGCAAATACTCTAGCGTTACTTTATACTATAGGAATTATGGAGTCCTGTTAGTTGGACAAAATATAATTGGAGGTTGATGTAATGTAGATGGCTGTCATAACTCTGTCATACCACACGTTTCGGCAGTCAAAACTAGTAAAGTGGTACAAATTATTGTGTAATTATTTGCAAACATTATATAACATATGTCTTGATTGTAAATTGTAAATCATTATTATATGTCATTTTACAACCAGAGGGAAAGCGTGCATGATGAGAAGGTTACGGTGGATGGGTGATATCCTGGATGGGGGATATCCTAATATCTCATGACAAAAATATTAAAGTAAATGAGGTGTATTGGTAGGCGGGGATATGTGGTAAATTTTAAAATTAATATCAATTAAAGTTCATTTAGATAAATTAGACAAAAGATGACTCGGTGAAAAACAAATAAAATCAATTAAACTTTGTCCAGATCGGTTTGGTCCAGACTAAGACTTAACAGAAAGAGCTTTTTCTCAATCTATATGTTAACATTCTGAGTCTCTGCCTTCCTTAGCAGACAGCTGTACCCAAATGATTTACTTACCCATACTCATTTTTAGCTTAACTCAGTGGGTGTTCATAATTTTTTTTTTGCAGCTCCCCCATACATACAATGTACTGAGCTGAGCTTTTCCCCAGGTCCTGTGTGCGACCCCCGGCCTGTTTGGGGGCCAGGGCACTCTGCAGCAGCAGCCTCGACGAAATCTCTCCCTGCATGAGTACCTGAGCATCGGCCTGCTTAAGGACTCGGGAATCTCCGTACCCGCAGGCATGGTGGCCAGCACGCCGGAGGAAGCTTACACTGTAGCCAAACAGATCGGTACGGTCCTCTGGGTGGGCGTGAGGCGCTTAAATTCCTACGAAGGTGTAACGTCTGTACTGTGAGGCGACAGCCAATCATGCTGCATTCTAACAAGTAAGGCCTGGTGTGACGTTATCAAGATGCAGTGGGTAGTTATTCAGATAAAGGGTATCATTCTCAGGGACTGTGTTTAAGCTTTCAGAGGGAGGATGTGCACCTATCATGTCCACAGGCTTTTGTCAGGTTTGGGGATTTTGGTAATCGTGTTTTCAAGTGCTCAACATGAACATGACTGATCTTTGTTGTCTCTGAGTCTCTGCTGTTCAGAGAGCTCCCTGGTATTCTGGGAATCGCTGACTTCATAGGTAATGTTAATAATGCGTAACAGACCCCCACCCATGATGCACTATTATGGTAACGTCTTTCTGCATGGTCCCCTGGCTGTTGCCCCATCTGTTGTCTATTCTGGCTTGTTCTTCGTTCACACTGCCTGTACTTCAGCGAAAAACAAACACTGCTACTCCAGTCAAAAAGTATTGCGGAGACCTGTTGTGTTATTGTCATGCTGTGATGAGAAGTTAAAGGTGGTAGCTGAAATAACTAGTGAACACTCAGCATTCAGCTGCCATGGTTGTTTATGGATGCTTGGCTACTGTTGTGGAACGCCCTGCAGCCTAAATATAGTTTTGGGGATCACTGGTGTCAGATACAGTATGTCACAGTTCCTCCGGGCCAGCACTTGTTGATCAGCAGCCAATCAGACTCCGTCTCTGTGAAGTATACCCAATCTGGTCACAGTTTGAAACTGAGCACCAACATTCAATACACAGAAAATTGTCCTGAAGCGTAGTGAACAGATTTTAACATGTCGAGGTGCTGGATTCAAAAACTGTTGTGTTGTTTCTCAGTTGTTTGTGTGGTATGTAACGCCTCCTTAAAGGACATTTAATATTTCCAGCACACTGGCTAGGAGTTGACGAAACTGCAATGGAATATCACAAACACTGAGAGTTTGTTTGATTGGTTGGCATGATTTTCTGTGTTGGTACCCAAACTCCATTGGCTCTCCCACGCCGTCTCTCGGGACGATTGGAGCTACTGTCGCTGCTGTTTCCTGGTCCCTCTGTGTACTGGTTTTCATGGCAGAAAACCTCAATGGTAAAAAATAATAATAGGATGACTGAAAGGGAACTTTTCTCAGGTATCAGAGTGTAGATGAGTGTAACAAAACTCCAGTGATTAATATAAGCAAGACACCACAGTAGCTTCAGGATAGGGTAAACATACAAACCGGATTCCAAAAAAGTTGGGACACTATACAAATCGTGAATAAAAACTGAATGCAATGATGTGGAG
>JAODJX010000037.1:2233559-2245553 GCA_026776945.1 Isichthys henryi | reverse complement strand
TGTTTGCCTTGGGTGACCCTACCAGAGGCATAAAGCCCCAGGCAACGTAGCTCCTGGGATCATTGGAACACGCAAACTCCTCCACCACGATAAGGTCTCGGCTCCAGGAGGGGTTAATGGCACTATGCACATAATATTGGATTTCCCCACATGACTGATTCACAAACACTTATGTTATACTAAATCCAATAGCCACCCACAACACCCCTTAGGCGAAGCAATTGGGTTCTGATCAATCCCTTTCAATAACATTGTTGTGTCCTTTGCTATTCAGTCAGATCAAAGCATCTGCAGACTTTTCTGTTTTTTTTTTTACTCCTTGCATCTTAGACTAATTACGATCAGCTTGTATCCATGGAAACCAGCAACTGGAAAACGCTTGCCTCAAGTGTAGCGCTGAGAAAACTGAACGATTGTCAGACTACATGGTTCCTAAGATAAGTGTTTTTCGTAAAACCAGCAGCCACAGAAAGTATACGCCGGTGTGAGAAGTTCATATTTGTAGATGCATTTCTGACATTTTACTATAGTAGGAAAATATATAGCTTTCACCATTTTAATAGTCTCTGGTTGCCATGCTGTTTTCACTTAGCTGTCGCTACTCTTACACACAGGCCAATATTTGTATGTTTGTGCTTTTATTGAAAATGTTGCTGCTATGCCACACTGGGCTATTACAAAGAAAATCTCCATTACACACATTGCACACATTGGAGTTACAGTAGGCGATGGGACAAATGAGGCTTTGAGTTCAGGATTATACTGCACTGGCGACCTGTAAATAGGCTGCAGTGCCCTCCCTCACCCCCCGACAACAATCCAGAGCCAGATAATTGGTTGAATGGTGGATGAACAGCCAGTAAAAGGAACCAATGACATAGATAAACCAGGCATGATAATGGGCAGCGAAAGATGATTCTCCATCTGCATCAGGATTTGAAGCCTCATTTGTCCCAAAACCGTCATTCATCTCAGCTAATCGGAACTTGGGCTCGATAAGCTGCACATTAAAAACATGAAAAACAAGTTTTGGAACAATTGTGAATCTTTCTATCAGTATGTGAAATCTACTTAATCTACCAAGGCCAGTGTTTCTCAGTCTGGTCCTTGGGGACTCCAGTCAGCCCAGGTTTTTGCACCCGCCCAGCTCAATGCCACACAGTCTACATAGACCATTTGGGGGTCCCCAAGGTCTGGGTTGAGAAACACTAACGTAGACTACAAAGCTAATTGGCTATAAAACACATCCAGAATAACACCTTGCGACCCTGCAGTCCTCCAATCATTCTACATTTCTAAAGTGCTTTCTTTGGCATTACTACCAACATATAATTACAAATTATGCTTATAGATCTTGATATATTCCAAAATAGCAATGAAGGATGCTTCCTATAATAAGAATCTATAAGTTGGATTCTTTGGGCCCCTGTAAGATAAATTTACACTCCTTTAGCAAATTACTGTCATGGAAATTCACCTTTAATGGTGAAAAGAATTTAAGCTAGGCAAAATGGCACCTTTAAAATTTCCTATTGTGTGTTGCTGAGTGTGTGAACCATATGAAGGCCCAGCAGCCCATCTGGGCTCCAGACCTAACAGGGTATCTTTTTAAACAGTGGGAAGAGCCCAGAGGAACCTTGCATAGAACACACACTCACACCAGACCTCTTTTTGAGGCCGCAGACTGCAGCTCACCTGGGGGGTCCCCAGACATTCCCTAGCCAGCATAACAGGGCTCATCTCCGGGGTCACTGCCCGAAGGATGTCCGAGAACAGCTCACCTGGGAGATGACCAAGTCACAGTCATATTAGCTGCCGAACCACTTCAGCTGAATCCTCTCAATGTAAAGAAGCAGGGGCTCTTTTTCAAGGTCTCTCTGGATCTCTGAATTCCTCACCTTGTCACAGAGGGTGAGCCTGTCAGCTCTTGAAAATCCTAATTTTGCCCACTTTTCCTGACAACCTCATTATTAGTCATCAACCACAGCTCATTACCACAGGTGAGGATAGTAACATTGATTGATTGTTAAATGGCTTAACTCCCCGTTCACTGCCACAAACCACCTCTGTGCCCACAAAATTGCAACTACTGATCTAACCCATCAATCTCATGGGCCCTCTTATGAACGAGATCCCAAGTTGGTTAAACCCCTTCACTGACAACAGCCTCGCCCCCCTCAACTAAAATCAGCAATTCATTTATTTTGAAAGAGAACCTTAACATTGAAATTAGAGGTGCTTACTCTCATCCCTGGTACTTTACTCTTGAAATTAAACCATTCAAGTATCTGCTATACGTCCTGGTCAGATGAGATCAAAAGAGTAGCATCATCTGCAAATAGCAGGGATGGCACCTTCCATTCACCTTACAATTACACCATGATATCATCCATCTATGTCCTATTCAGGGTCACAGCAGCTCCAGAGCCTATAGGCAAAACACAGGGAACAACCCAGGATGGGACTCCACCCCTTCACAGGGCACACTCACTCACACACCATTCAAACCTACAGGCAATTTGGTAACTCCAATTAACCTCAGCATGTTTTTGGACTGTGGGGGAAACTGGATTACCCAGCAGAAGTCCCACAATGACACTGAGAGAACATGTGAACTCCACATACACCTGGAGGCATAGCGTAGACTCAAACCCGGATCCCAGAGGTGTGAGGGAACAATGTTAACCACTGTTAACACTCCTATTGTGTGATAGCACATCTGCAAAAAATACAAACAGGAGTGGAGACACCATACACCCTTGCTAACACCAACTAGACTTAATTTGATTATGTACCAAGAATACGGACACAACTCTACATTCATACAGGGACTAAATCACATGCAGCAGTGGCCCCAGTCCTCCATATTCCTGCAGCATCCCCCATAGTACCTGAGGTTTAAATGTCCTCTCCAAGTCCACTAAGGACATGTGACATCATATTCCCCCAAACCTTCAGATAACTGACTAATGACATGACTGAGTTAGTTGACCCGGCTGGAATCCTCTGTAATATCCTAGCATAGATTTTCCCGGGGAGGTTGAGAAGTGTGATTCCTTTATGGTTGCAACATACCCTCTGCTCCACCTGTTTAAAAATAGGGACCATCACCCATAATTTACTCACCTTCAATTTAACATTAAAGAGGAGCTTAAACTTGCACCTGACTACTCAGCAATATCAGGTGCAAGGACAGACTACATCCTTGTGCAAAGGAGTTTGCAGTAGCTTAAGGAGTTCCTTATAGTGTTCCCTCTACTGCTCCACAATATGCTCTTCCCGATTCCTGCTAAACACAGGTTGAACAAGGGCCTGGTTCCTCCTTCTGAGGCATCAGACAGGCTTCCAGAATATCTTTTGGGTACAATATCTCTTTGTGGTCTCTTGAATTTTCCCTATGTACTTGTTGCATGTCTTCTAGCCTGATGGTACTTTCGGTTGTCTGGGGAGACCCTCACAGATGGACTCTGCTGAAAGTCTCCTCTTGACAGCTTCCCTCCCCACTCATGTCCACCCTCAGACTTCCATCGTACCAGATGCCTTCTGGCTCAGCTCTTTCGGGCCAGTGCAGTGACTGACATCATGAACATGGTCCATTCAGACTGCCAGCTTCATGTAGCACATAGCTGCAAGGAAACTACAGCCAGCCATTCCCAACAAAAGTTGACTGCTCCTCTAGGTCTTCCTATTCCTAAATCCAGGTCAAGTCAAGTGATAATCACTTGATAGCTCTGCTTCTCAATTCTAATCAGAAGACACAAGTACAAAGTTCATTAACCTATAACCCAATGTACGACGGTACTAAGGTTGCTTATCAACATCCTTGTTGTCCAATATGGTGTTTGTTGTTGATGAATGTTGAATAACAATTCAGGTTTAGATCCATCTCATCACCTTTAGGCTTGGCTCAAGGGTTGGGTCCTGGTATCCCAATCCAGGTTAGGTGATCTGGATTTTATTGATACCTTCCATTGTTGGATCTTGTCTGATCCTACCAGGATCTCAGACTTCAGATGACCTACTTCTGTGGAACAAGGAAGCACACAACACTGTATTTGCTCTGCACCTTTCTCATTGCCACATGACCAAACAGCTGGTGTCTAACATAATCTTTATGCTTCTGTCATCCACTAATGCTTGTGTCTCACTGCAGTGTCGACATTCACACCTGTCTTCATTATGAAAAATTCAATGTTGTGGTGCTCTTTCAAAATAAATGGATTCCCATGAAAGATTCAGAAGTAAATATGACAGGGTGAAAAAAGATGGAATGGCACTGAAGAAGTAATAGATTTGGCTGTGCTTTCAGATGGGTTCTGTGTGATGGATGTGTTTGCTGCTCTGCTCACACTCAAGATTGTTTTGTTGAGTTGATAAGCATTTTTTTATTTTGAAGGATTAGAGATTGATGCAATTATGGAATTTTGCCGATCCAGTATCAAATAATTATATCACAGGACTTAAAAATGCATAATAAATATGCGGCTCTTTTCAAAAAATGCTTAAATAACGTTAATTAAGAATGATGCTTTATAATTACATCCACGGAATAATTACTGTAACCATTCAAGTTAAGGGTTTTTTTTCAGACTCGGACCAGCAAACTTTTCCACGTGTCAATGACGTCTACATGAGCTATTGTTATGAAATGGGTGCAGCTGGCAGTTGAGTGGCAGGAACGGCACTGGCTGGTAGCAGCTGCTCGCCTGGGGCTTCTTGAGTCTTTGCATTGGGTTAGATCCAGTGGGCAGAATTCTAAGAGGAGTTTATACTAGAAGATCCATGGCGCAGGCACCTTGCAGAGACCACCTGCTCTCGCTTTTAATTATCAAATGCAACTTAAAGGAAGGAAAATATGGAAATGCTGTCCTTTGCCAGTCTGCCTGTGACTGAGGCCCCGTGGCACCTTTAATTGGCTCGAAGAGGAAATACAAGGTTACAAGAGGGTGAGGGCTCCATTGAAGGCTGCAGGCAGCGCTGGCGTCATTCAGGCGGCCGTCTTTATTGTTTAATTAAAGCCATTATTTACACACCCTCACTTAGGGTCTCCGTCAATCAAGTGATAACTAAGAAGCCTGCCTTTGATGAAGCAGGGTTCACTGCTGTGATTCCCCATAGATCCTTTAATCTACAACACATTTGTGCAGTTTTATCTTATTTTTATGGATATATTTTTATGCTGATTAGGTTTAGCATTCACTAGTGCAGCAGAAGCTCTGTCATGGTCACTGACCTGTGGAATCTTTGGATTCTGTTGATCACAAATCATTTCACCAAAGCCAAGTCCATCCATCCATCCATTCATCCATCCATCCATCCATCCATCCATCTTCTAAGCTCTTATGCTAAACAGGCTTGCTGCACTAAAGCTAAATGTTTCTCTTTTTTCATATTGCTGCTACCGTTTACTCCAGGCTACCCAGATGTTTCCTGCAGGTCCAATATGTGGGTGCTGATATTCACTCCTATGAATATACATATTAATCAGAGCTAGTTAAATAAAATTCCATCCATCTATTTTCTGTAACCAAATTGCCCTGTTCAAGGTTGCAGGGGGTCTGGAGCCTATTCTGGAGGGTACAGGTGCAAGGCGGGGAATCGCTCAGGATGGGGTGCTGACCCATCACTGGGCACCCACCCAGACAACGTTTACTCATACATACACTAAATAAACTTCTAAATGCTTAATACATATACTTCAGTTTACACTGGAAAATGCATTCCACTCAACATACTACAATTATTTCAATGATTGTGTAAAATATAGATGATTATTCCTTGTACACGACAGTTAATTGGTTAAACTGAAAACAAGTTGAATAGTGGATTCATGGAAGCAGTATTGGGACCGTCTGCTAGAGGGATTGTCCTGTGTGAAACAGCCTCATTTAAAATGCCATTTTCTTCCGCAGAATCATAATGATGTCGCTGACCGCTTGTAATGTGTGGCGTCACGTTCCTGTGCTCTGGCACTAATACAATAACCAGTGAAACCTATTATCAATAATTCATTTGCTATTTATACATATTAATGTATGGGCCTCCTTGCTGAAAACAAATGCTGTATTTCCTCCCAGAGCCCCTCTCTCCATTGCAGTTTTTCCACTTTCATTAATCTTGAATCTGTGCTTAAGGCCTGTTTATCAGTTTGTGACATAATCCAGTTAAACCGCACAGGCACTGTAAATATCTCTGGGTAATAGATTAATACAGTACTGCACTTTTAATGATCTATTGAAGGTTTTTGGAAAATCTGTTTTTGTATTATATCCATTTTCTATAATCTATTCAGGGTCCGGAGCCTATTTTGGAGGCTATGAACACAAGGCACGGAACAACCCAGGATGGGGTACCAACCCATCACAGAGCACGCTCACTCACACACACACACACATACACACAGATACACACATGTACACTCCAATTAGCCTCAGCATGATTTTGGACTGTGGCAGGGAAACTGGAGTACCTGGAGGAAACCCCAGAACATGCAAACCCCACACACACAGCCGTGGTGGAGACTCAAAGTCTGGTCTCAAAGGTGTGAGGCAGCAGCCCTAACCACCACACTGCCCCCAAATCATGTGATACATAACATTTTGACGATTTCAGACAATATTTAGGAAAAGATATTAATAATTCTTTAATGATTTCTTCTATATTATACATTAAACCAGTCACATACATTATTACATGTAATTACAACATACATTCAAAACTTTGAGATTGCAGGAATTAAAATTGAAAATGGCCCTGCAGCTGAGCAGCTGGGGGGGAGGGGTGGACGCCTGGTGAGACAGTGCAGGTGCCCAGTGAAGCCTGCGCTCCCGTCTGCGTTACTGCTGAACCAACAGCTGCTCGATAATAAGGCAGAGGAGCAGCACTACGAGAGTCATGTTCTGTTGGAGACGAGGGACTGTTTTTCACCTTCATGGAAACCTAGCATTCCCATGTAGCTCCCTCAATTCCCAGCACTGCTGAAAAGGAGACAGCGCTTGCTTTAGAATTATCAGCAACTCCTGTCGTATGGACACTCAGATTCTGAGTCTTGTTCAGCTAACTTGGAGCACCTCATGGTTAAACGCCAGCGGATCTTCCCGTCACAGGAATTCAGCTCTGTTACTCCTACTGCTGTTTAGATCCAGTCGCCTCGGAATGTTGAGTGGCGCTCAATGCCCTGTACAGCCTGATAAACTGACAGGAAAATCTAAATGCTGAATCTGCTTAGATCATCAACTGGGACTTTTTCTTAATTTGATGACTGCAACCTGAGGAAAGTTCGGCTGAACTTGTCATGCAGCACAGCCATTGATGCGCTGGATCACCACCATTAAAGGGATCTACCACACTGTGCTGCACCTGAATTTCGGCAGCTCAGACCAAGCTTCTTTTTCACCACACCAAAAATACAGAGAGCAGTAGCTGAAAGGCTTCTGATTAACGTCCCCTGACCATGATGGCATTCCTTCCTTTATTTTAAACCAGTGTTTCCCAATTCGGTCCTTGGAGACCCACAGATGGTCCACATTTTCGCTCCATCCCAGCTCCCAGCAAAAGTGTGGACTGTCTGTGGGTTCCTGAGAACTGGACTTGGAATCACTGCTGTATTTTAAACATACATGGAGCTCAGCTGGTCTTGTGATAACTGGTCAGTGGCCTTAACCTCAATGTTCATGAAGTGCGAAGTCATATGACATAGTAATAGCGTTATCTTTCTACAGGTTGTGTACCAGAAGACCAAGCTACCAATCAACACTCATCCTGGCCCTTCACATCAGCCTAGAAACAAGGGTTTTATTGACTGTTTTCAGCTTAGTTTTCAAAACCATCACACTAGCATGACAACCAGATTCAAAAAGAATCAAGATTCAAGAGTACCTTCCCTCCAACTGTCCGTATCATGAGTAGCTGAGCAGGACTAGTTAACATTACTGAATTCTGTACTTTATATCAATGGTATCTAAATATGACTTATTCTAATTGTCTGTTGTCTATTTATTCATTATTTACTGTATTCTGTTTTTTCTTTTACTGGTTGTGGCAGAATGAACTAGCATTCCAATGCATTTGTTGCACATAGTCAATAAAGCATCTTTAATCTATATTGTGGAGTATTTGAATTTTTCAGCATAGATTTACTGTAGCAGTGAAGTTTTCAGACCATCACAGCCAGTTAAATCTGACACGCCCAGTTTCTGACAAGAGCATAAAGGGACCCAGAAGTCACTGAGGTCTCATGTCAGTTGTTCAAGGCATCTTGCTCCCAGTCTCCACCGCTCTTTCCATTTCGTAGTGCCCCAGCATCCAGGCCAGATCCCTCCGGTGAAGACCAGCTTCCAGCATTTATTTCATTCAATAAAAACATCCTATTTTCTGCTTGTGGAATCAGTAATCACTATGGTCTGGTCTATTACCTGGCTGATGTCCTCTTCCCACGAACACAGCACAGAAATTAAAAAAATAATAATTTCAAGTTTTATATAGGTAATGTCAGTTAGAAAAAAATAACTCACAAACTCCTGTTCATACAGCTTTCTACTCCCAGTTTTAGTTATTCACTCTATCAGGTCTTATACGGTAGTTCCATCCATCCATCCATGCATCCATGCATTTTCTGTAACCACTTATCCTGTTCAGGGTTGTGGGGGGTCCGGAGCCTATCCCAGAGGCAATGGGCACAAGGCAGGGAACAACCCAGTATGGGACGCCAACACATCGCAGGGCACACTCACTCACTCACTCACTCACTCCACTCACTCCACTCACTCCACTCACTCCACTCACCATTCCCTCACACATTATATGGTATTTTATGGAAGTTATTTCTATTAATATAGTTTTTCCAGATGAGCGCTATGTGTGTGGAGTTTGCATGTCCTTCCTGTGTTGTTTTGGGGAGTCATTGTACAAAACAAATCTGTATGGGTAAGACATAAAAATACACACACTCAGATGGTAATGCCCTTGAACGTACATTCAAACATGTCCAGCTGACAGTTTAGTGCCGCTGAGATGTGAGTCGTGAATGTTACAACGTGACAACTGGTTGATGATGATTATATACAGTAGAGTTATCGGTAGAAGACGGGAATGATTAGTGATGGGGGAGGGGATTAGAGATGTGATCTGATGGAGGAACCTCGCTCATTGGCTATATTAGTGTTTCCCTACTCAGTCCTCGGGGAACCTCGGACAGTCCACATTTTTGCTTCCTCTCAGCTCCCCGGGTACCTGTACCAGGTATTCAGTGTTCCTGATTGGTTGGGAGCTGGGAGGGTGCAAAACCGTGGACTGTTTAGGGTTCCCTGAGGACTGGGTAGGGAAACACTGGGCTAGATTACCCTGGGAATGATGGGTAATGGAGGAGAGAATTAAGATATGTGATCAGACAGAGGATGCTCGCTCATTGGCCAGATTACCCTGGAAATGATGAGTGATGGAGGAGGGTCTTAAGAAATGTGATCTGACGGAGGATGCTCACTCATTGGCAAGATTACCCTGGAAATGATGAGTGATGGGGGAGGGCCTTAAGAGATGTGATCTCACGGAGGAAGCTCATTCATTACCCTGACTGCAAGTTTACTGTATTTTAATGACGTATTATTCAGTCAATGTAGCCATGTTATTCATTAGTGCAAGAACAACCTTGCACTATAAACACCACCAACCACATCTACAACTGAAAATGCACAGAGACACCTAACCAGTTTATTTGTTACTTATTTATGTTCATTTATATTTTTATTCTGTTTTCTATGGTGAAAAGAGGATGTCCAAAGTCAGAATTTCATTGTACAGTGAAACTGCTTTTTTGTGCATATGACAATAAAACTCTCTATAACCTCTATTGACTGAATATTTAATTTATACGTTACATTTTTTCAAAATACTGGGTAGCCACATGCCTAGCTAAATTGACTGGCACAATACCACTGTCATGGGGTTTCTCCAAGTTTCCCCCCACAGTTCAAATACACACCGAGGCTGACTTGAGTTACCAAATTGCCCATAGGTGTGCCTGTGTGTGTGTGTGTGTGTGTGTGTGTGTGTGCATGCCCTGTGATGGGTTGGCGCCGCATCCTGGGTTTTTCCCTGTCTTGCACCTGTAGTTTCTGGGACAGGCTCTGGACCCCACGACCTTGCATAAGACAAGTCAGTAAGGAAAATTTATGGGGGGTCTTTTCCAAAGAAATTGCATGAATTCGGGATTTTTTTGGTGATCGTAAAATATCTTCCCTATTATCTTAAAAATTCAGTTCATCAGGGAAAAATAAATTCATTTCTATACATAAATTTATGATCCTGTTATTGTTTCCCTCTTCTCCTGAGTATGGAAGAAATACATAAATTTATTGAGCAGAAGCTTTTGTCCAAAGTATCATACAAATGAGGATTAGAGCACAGGATCGTTCAGTCCCTGGAGCAACTGGGCTTAAGGGCTAACAGTGAAATCACTCCGCCAGCCACAAGTTACCAATTACCAACACGGAGGCCTAACGCACATAGTCACACCCCACCATGCAGACTGGAGCTCAATAAATTGGTTTCTCACTACAATCATGTAGTGCCCATTTTAATATTTCAGATTTAATATTTTAATGAATCATCCTCAAAGGCAAGTCCTAGGATTCTTTAAAAACACGTCTTGCCTACGGGGCTGTAGCCAAGGTTTGAAAAATCTTCAGTCACATTATTGATACTGCCCCCTTCATAAGCTGTTTATTTTTTTAAAGTAACTAGTTATGTGAAACTTTAGTTAACCTATTTTATATTCAGGTGAATATTTAGCTTGAAATTTCATTTTTAGCTCTGAAAGAATTACCGTGGTCCGGGCATCGGTGACCTTACAGTTGGCTGTGCACAGGTTGCATAAGTAATTGCTGCCAGGCTGACAGATTCCTTTCACATTTTAATGTGTAAGTAGGCTTATACTGTTAAGAATTGAAAATGATCTCTGTATAACAGGAAAAGTTCTTGTTTTAATGTGAAAAAAAATGTTTTGTGGGTCATCCTTCACTATTCAGAGAAGAATTTCACCGTGTCTCATCCCCAGCATAAAGTGACAATTCAAGTCATATAAATGTGTCAATATCATTTGGCTCGATCTCCTCTGTAGCTCTGACATTTTTCTCCATCTAGCAACATAACATACCCATTATATTTTGATGAGAAACATTAATCGTTTTAAAGAAATCATCTTGATTCTCTTTTAATGGGATTAAATTAGTAGGCCTATTATAATGCAAGACATTTGTTGTTTTCATGGGATGATTTAATACGTCATAATTATAACAAAAATGTACCTTGCTATAACAAGATAATTTTCATGTTTCAATGTTATTCTTTCAGATATTTCATATATACTTTTTCTGTTATATTGGTATGTATATGGAAATAATATTGGGAACCGCTACAATTATAATTACATTGCATTTGTGCCTTTAGGAATCTTGTCCCAAGCATTCTATGATTATTCAGTCAATGACAATGTTAAACACATCACTACGAAGGCATAAAGAATGAAAGTAATTAACCATCCTACACTCCAAATCACATATTTTCAGCACTATTTCTTTTCTTGTACTGCTGTACAAGGAGATCATGCATTAATCAAAATTCTAGCATAAAAACTTAAGACCCATTATTGCGAAAAAATCGGAACCGAATTACCATGAAGCAAGGGATTGTTGTATTATATATTCATTATGATTAAATAAATAATCTGAATTTATTTCTAATAGGACCTAAACTATGCAAAAGAATGTGTTTATATTTAGTTTACTGAGGAGAGACAAACCAACATCTCCATTCAATGTTTGGTCATTTTTTCCAGGCCAAGTCACTACCTAATGCTTTCTAACTAAAACTCTCATTGTAGAAACTATTCTTCCTTAGCATAACCTCGTTTAGGCATCCATAATGTCATGCCCTGCTCGTTCCGATCCTCGTGTGTGCCACGCCCCCTGGTTACCCACTTGTGATTCCCCGATTGTA
>JAODJX010000037.1:2196828-2229223 GCA_026776945.1 Isichthys henryi | reverse complement strand
ATTACTTATGGTTATGGTTAGGGCAGGGTGGGGGTTAAGGTTGTCATAGTTAGCGTTAGCATTTTTCCCATAGAAGTCAATGAGCGGGCCCCATAAGATAGGTATACCCTACGTGTGTGTGTGTGCGTGCCCTGCGATACACTAACACCCTATCCAGCATGCCCTATGGTTTCCAGAATAGGCTCCAGGCTTGATGTCGCCCCGTAAGTGCTTATGAAAGACAGAGGGTTATATTTTTCATTATATACTGTAGTAAACTGGTAACGTTCATATTAAATGCACCTTTGTAATGCATTCATAGAACATTCATAAGCAGCATGTGAGTATACCTTAACATCCTAACATACCTCAACTTTCATATAATTAACAAAATTATATGATTATAATGCTATTGACGTTATCATTGTATATTACAGCTGATATGTACATTGAAATTATTATGAATGCAATGATTTAAGACATGTTAAGTTACTTATGCATGTTCTATGAATGCATTATAAATGCATTACCTTGAGTATGGGTGCACTTAATATTCTATGAATGCAAAATGAATGTAGAATTGATGTAAAGCCTTACCAGTAAATTAAATAAATATGTATGCATAGAATCATTGAGTGCAGACTGTAATGGCCAACTACGGACTGGTAAACATTAACCATAAACAGGACAATGTTTTTGAAACCTTCAAAATCATTTCGTCATTGTTTTGGAAATAATTATAACCTGTCTCAGGTACCTCAAGAACAGAAGAACATAAGAAATTTACAACCGAGAGGAGGCCATTCGGCCCATCAAACTCGTTTGGGGAGAACTTAACTACTAGTTCAGAGTTGTTAAAAACTTATTTAGCTCTGATTTAAAGGAACCCAGGGTTTTAGCTTGTGCTACACTAGTAGGAAGACTATTCCATACTCTAACTACATGCTGTGTAAAGAAGTACTTCCTCAAATTCAGTTTAAAATGTTCTCCCGCTAATTTCCACCTTCATCCGGCCCAGTCCTACTTATGGCGATAATGCAGGTTTGGGTGGATGGAACACAGCTGTGGTAAGCTGTGCAGAGTTGACCAAGGCCTCTGAGACGCCCCATATGTCACGCCACGTGTTGGCATGCTCACTGAGCCAGAAACACACTTACAACCCACCACTATTTGATCACGTCCGCAAGATGGCAGATTAGATGGTATGTTGTTGTTCAGCTTTGGAGTTCAACGTTCTGAGAACTATTCCTGGGAACACACCAGAGATGTATGATGTCCAACATTTGTCAGTTGCTTTGGATTAGACAGTCTGTTGAGAAAACGAATACGCAGGCAAACATACCAAAAACACTCAGTGTGACCACAGATGGCCCCCTGATCGGCTGCAACAAAGCCTGGGAGGAGACGTTGGCAGCGCTGAAAGTGTGCTGAGACTGTACTAAAATGAGCCAAAAAGCTGAATAAAGCATTGCTGAAAAATATCTGTGCATCAAAGTGCGAGTGGGCAAACAGCTTAGGGACCAATCGGAATACAGTGTCAGAGGATCTGTTTGGATGGTAAGAGCCCCTTAAAAGCCTTTATCTAGATGGGAATCACTGACAAAACAACCACTCTGCCCCTTCCTCCCAAAGCCAGACTCAGAGTGTCATATTCAAGGGCTTCCTGAAATGCACTAAATTCAGGTTCTTCACATGGATTGTTTGACAATTTGTATATGCACTGTGCTGGAGATCATTTTTAGCAAAAGTTGGGCAGACTTCGTGAAGTAGATTTATTTAGAAAGAAAATGTTACTTCAGTCTGTCATAGACAAAAATAAAATAAAATGCTTGATTATCATCGTGGAATTTTTAGACAAATCGAAACTGAGTGGATTTTTGTCTCTTCACCATCAATAGAAATAATATAAACAGTTTTAGCTATTAAATGTATATTACAGATAAGACTATCCAAGCTGTATAGCCACCTTCTCAATTAGCATCATAAGCCTCATTGAACCATGGGTGTCGCCGCCACATTTCAGAATTATTCGTTTGGACCCCCCCCCCCCTCACATTTAACATTAAATACTAGTTTTATGCTAGTGTGTCATCCCACATTCAAAATGCTTCTGATGCCCCTGCATTAAACCAGTTAAGTTTTTGGTTTGATCGTACTTGCCACCTTGGTAAATCTCACAGTTTAGTAAGGCCCAGTTCTCAGCATGGGGTTAAGTCAGCCGATGAATTGGGCCAGGTCATAATTCTATGAACTTTCAAAGTCTTTCTTGGCCAGGCAATCCTATGGAATACTTTGATGCATAGGGGGGGGCATTGTTCTGCATGGATATCATAACCTTTTTGAAAGTTGACTTCTGGTGCCAGTGATTGAAGAAAGTATCTTTTGGAAACTGGCAGTAGAGCTTGTGGTTATTTTTTACACAATCTGTCAGTCAGAAAGGTTCAGCAACTTCATCACTAATAACTGCAACTCAAATCATCACTCCTCCACCACCCTGTAGGTGCTTGATGAAGGTGTCCATCCATTGACCCACCCACCTGGTCCATCAAGAGTCACGGTAATCTCATTTGTCTACAAAACCTTTGTAACATCAGTCTTGTGATGTATCAATGCCCATTCTTGACATTTTAGCATTTGCCGTATTGAACTGAGGTCATGTTTTAGCTTTTGTGACCTTAGCAAAGTCACGTAGCACTTTGCACCTAGTACTTCTGCAGATTCTGTTCAGACTGCAGTTTTGAAATATGGTGGCATTTGATTCTACAGAGTTTTTTTATAACTTTTCCCTTTAATTTGTCACAAATCTTTGGCAGTTAATTTCTGTTTTCCTCTCTCTATATGCTTCTTCCATCCTCTTTGACTGTTGATCACAAAACACTAGATTTGTATGATGATTACGTTTTCAAATTTCAGCAATTTCGATCGTTTTGCATCCCTCTGACTGGCACTTTACTGTCTGGTTTTTCCCTTCACTCTAAGATCCTGTTTAGACGCATTTTAATAGGAATAGTAATTTTGTTTCACGCCAAACAGAAAGTACCCAGACAGAATATGTTCAGTATGTTCTGTTTTTAGACAGTCCATTCTTAATTGGAGATTTTTCCGGACTGAAACTATTGGTCAGAGTAGAAGATACAAGCAAAATACACGGATAACTAATATTACTGAACACAGTGTAGTAAACAATAAACGCCAATTGCAACTGCTGTAATTATATGATAAATCATATTTCCGGTTTTGTGTATTGATTTTTTGTACACATTCCACTATTGCGCTAAAGTCGTTTGTAAATGTTTATTAACTTTAGTTATGTCAGAATTATTAAATGATGGTTCGCCTTATCCGATGGTGTGGCGCGGGGATTCTACCACGATTTTCTCTCCGTTAAGAGTTTTTAATATATAATCTTTTAAGCGAAAGGAATATGACCACGGTTACACACAGATTTGGTCAACGATTGATCCATCGTTCACTTTGTTTATGGACTAGATCAGGGACCTAGATCACGCCATAATTAATTTATGTAACATAAAATGAAGTTGAAATAAACAGAAAACGTACCCGCTGATGGAAACATATCCAAAGGTGAAGGAGTGAAATGTATTTAAAGGGGACGTGTAAGAAAGGTCATTGAACATATCTGAACAAATCCTTTAGTTCAACAATGTCAGAAGAATCGATGCACTAAAAAGAAACTTGATTTCCAGCACCGATGCCCGATGTCGCGTTCAAGAACTTCTTCCCTAATCTTGTCGTGGAGTTTAGACTGAATGCAGCCTCCAGTCTAAGCCCTCAAGCACTGTCACGAACCAATAAGCGAAGCTAAATGGTGACTCATATGAGTGACTCATTCAGTACAAATAAAAACGCTTTTCTTCAGCTCTCGCTTCACAACACAAGAATGATCAAGTTAAATACAAAGAGCACATTCATACCTGGGTCTTTCAAACAAAACTCATTGTTGGTATTTTAAAAGAGGTAAATTTACATTTATTCATTTAATAGTCCCTTTTGTCCAAATTGAATTGCAAGTTAAGGTGTAGTAAAGCTAATTAAATGAGCAACGTTTTTATTTTTGCTAGTAACTGAAAATCACGAGCAGGACACTGCACAATAGCATTAAATCAATACTTAAAGCAGTAACAATCACGGGAATAAAGGATATTGTGCTTGGACTCTGAGCTCCCGATTAAGTCATATTTTACGTTATTCTGTATCGTAGTCTACTTAATTCCAACATAAGAAATTATAAGACAGTTGCATTAAAGGTTGTCAAGGCGACATAACATGGACATTTAGTTATTTAAAAAACGTGTCGCATTCTAGGTTGTGTGAAAGTTTTGCCCGTTTACGTTCAAGTGCGAGCACACATTAGGCAGCTATATTTTGAACACATATAATACCGATAGGCGAATAATTTCGATTAAAAATGTTTGATTATATAGACATACTCAGTGAAAGAACGCATAAAAAAGTAAAATGCCAAAATTCACATCTTTCATAACTGTTAATGTGCATTGGAGCCCAAAGCACATGGAAAATATGAGTTCTGTTTTAAATTACCCGAGGAATTTGGGCTGGACTGACTTACGGTGTTTATTTTTTTTTTCACACCGCGGCGATCTCTGACAAACTCTTCACATTTCTGAAAATGGTTAATATATCCTCATACGATTTAGTTTTTTTAAAAACAACATTCAGCAATACGCACCGCACATATGATCGACTTTTCTGGGAAAACGAAAAGAACAGACATCCAGGCGGTCAGCCGGATCAAGGGATTTTTATGCGTTCAATCGGGGTTGCCAGTTCTCACGCATCTGGCGTTAAACTGACGCTTTCTAGCTCTCACACTCACACAAGAGATTTTACGGCAAATCTATATTATTCCATTATAAACCTAAAAATAACTACATCGAAATCGGTTGCAAATCCTACAAACTATTTACATGGTAGTAAAGCTGTTGCATACATGAAAATATGTGTGCAGACATGTTTCGAACTGAAAATCTCACGCCAGCCACCTAACCAAAGTTGACAACCTTGGTCCATAGAAACACAGCGGAGACACCGCGCGTCTATGAGAAGCGCTAATTGTTTCTGCGCGGCTTCCCTTAGCGCACCGGTCGTGGCAGATTGTTAACGGAAAATGGCAACTTATTTCATTTGACCTTCCAAGCCGCTGTAAGCCAAACCCGAGATGGATGGCTGGTTTAGCAATGTCAGGAACAGACGGAAATAATTAGCTAAAAGAAATTCTCGCTTACTGATTCACTAGACCGAATGGATCCGCGGTTTAGCCCCGAGAATTTTCAAGAATATCTATTGGTTCATTTTCCTCGTAGCCCAAAATAGAACATCAAAACGTGCGTAACAATAGGCTATATATGTAACAATAAGTAAAAACACCTCTCTGATTTCTACTTTATTTTCTGTTTGATTCAGTAGCACTATATAGAGAGCTTTACAGAATATGTGCTTGCAAATACCGACTCCCTCGACGTAGGGAAGGGGTTGGTTCCCTTGTTTCTGCTCCTGAATGAGATTACAGATAAAAGCATAATAAAACGAGTTACTATATTAATGAGTTACTACCATTTACAAGAGGCAAAAAGGAGCCTTATTGTAAAGTGGTACCAAAAGGCCTTTAACTGCATGCTGCTGGGGGAAATAAACATACAAGTCCCAGTTTTCAGCGGGTTAAATATCACGTTTTTGTATCACATACCAAACGACGCTTTATTAGATTTAAATATTTTAATCAGTATATTTTAGAATTGTATTCAATGTTTATAAATTGCAAATAAATAAATGAACTGATTTCATTACAGTAATTATGTAGAGTAGTTATATGATAGATGGATTTGATAGGCTACTGTATTTTGAATGAAAGTGTAGACAGGTGTAGCTTATTATACAGAATTTATCCATTTAATGTTTCTTTGACTGATTATGTTGGATTTGAAAGTCATTCTGTGGTACTTTTTCCCATTCCAGTAACCAAATTTATCAGTCTTTGTGATCATTAACCTTTGAGGTACATTTAGTTGTTCCGAAATCCATAACCAGTAATGTCATAGAGATAAACTGAATATTTCATGACTATGAAACAGCATGAATCAGTTGTATATAGTACATAAAATAGGCAATTCCTGTGCCTTTATGTTTATTATGGATGGAACATTTTGGTAGTGAAACATTTCCCACCTGTAACGACAGCCATTAAGAAGTCAGGAGATCATCATTAGTATCTGAATATGGGCCCTCTGTCGCCCATCTTTCTGAAATATTTAAGAATGAGCACTGGTGTCTAGATTGCTGACAAATTGCTGTTTAACAGCTGTGGTATATTTGGCCTGTTTAAATTGCCACAGCACTGATTCAGAGTCAGTGCTTTAGGAGTGCTGAGCCCAGGCTGGACGGGAGTCAGTTAGCAGTACAACACACAAGCGGTGCACATTACAGGGCTTGGTGTCAACTGTGACAGTCACTTCCAGAGTATCATCTATGCTGGCAAGACACTGCAAGGCTGGCGATGATCCAATGAGGACTAATGGGATTTCAATGATGTGCAAGAGACAAAAAGCTTTCCTCAGAAGCTGGCTGTCTCTCTGGGAGTCTTTTTCTAAGCAGTACCGTGATGGATGTGAAGGGATAAAGATGCCAGAAAGATAACAGCTAGCTGATACTGTATTTAAACATAATCCGATTTCAATGGCCCGTAACTGGATTGAGCCTCTACATCTGTAATTGGAGATACACACTAATGACATCCCCTTTGTGTTTTAATCACATATGCATACCCCAGGCAGGTGTGCTCCTCCTGGTCTGAGGTCACCCAATCCATTCTGCTGCCCTCCTGTGCCTTTGGAGGTGTCATTCTTGGCGGGCGAGGTGTGGGGTGGAAAAAGGGTCGTAAGCTTACCAAAAAGTTGCATGGCCAATATACACCCCCCCCCCCCCCAAAAAAAAAAGTAATGAACTGCACACCCCCATCCACATCTACTGTGTCCTTTGAAATCTAATTTTCACACCCTGCTACCTTTTCAAGTAGCTGTCATGTCTCTCAAACTTATCTTTGACATAAATAGAAATTTTTGTTCATTCATTAACAATGAGATTTGCTTTATGGGTTGGATCACCACAATCCAACGAATGTCACAAGTGATAAAGATAATTCCTTTATTTGCCATTTGTGCAAGTACAGGTACATCTTGGTCTCCATAGCTTGGGGGTCACAGCACAGGGTCAGTCAACATGCAGTGCCACTGGAACTGGGGGGTTAAGGGCCTTTTGGCCGAGTCCAGAGTCATATCACTATTCTGCTTTGGCCAAACCTCAAACCAGTGATCATCTGATCACAAGCACAGAGACCTAAACCGCTGAGTTACTCACTGGCCCTCATATGGAAATGACATGATGCAGAAATCTTTTTCGGAAAATGATTTGCTTTGTTATGTGACAGGTAACAGCTCAAACACTTTCTACTTCATAAAAATGATCTCTCCACTACGAACCTGCACTGCAGCACACGACCATGTCAGTAGGGGTTAAACTGACTGTGGTGTTTAGCTAATGGTTCACTTAAACCCCCAAACAGACTGGAATAGAGTACAAAAGCTCTGGGTGAATCTATCTACACAGAATCCTTAGGGGCAATGAAAGCTCAGGACCTCCTGTTTGCCTCCATGGAATGTTCCAGGAAGCTTTGTTCAATAAAATTCATATTCATTCAAAAGATGATACATTTTAATGCATAATACATATTAATTTATTTTTTCCTCAGACACACCTGGACAAAGCTCTGGTTGTCAGTTATTCTGTTTGATTGACACCAGCACACCTTCAATGTTTTCCGTTCGACCTTCTGAAGAGCAATAACCTGCATTAAGTGATGTTTGAAGTATTTTGGGTTAGGGGGATATCCAAAGTGATTTCTCAGTTTTATGTAAAAAAAAATTTCATCTACGAGGACCAACGAATCCCATTTTGATAAATTGTTCAATTTATCTGTCCCACAATGCGCAAGATTCAAGATTTATTGGCCACGTGCAACAGGTGCATTATAATGCTTAGTGGTTTGGTCATATTCAGTTACAAAAGATTAAATAAGACAGTGCAAAAAGAAAAAAAAATAGGTAGCGCAAAATTTTGCAGGCAGTGCAAAAACAGTATAAGAACTGTATGATATGTAGTCAGTGGCAGTAACAGATCTATATTAAATGCAGGTGGCATGAATAAAACTGTGTCAGGAAATGTAGATGCTGAAAATGTGGGGGTCTTGAGGAAAGGACCTGCACTTGTCTGGTAGTCAGTGTCCTGATACTGCAATACTCCCAAGAGGAATAACACCCTCCTTCTGTGATGTGTCAGCTGTCAGTTCTGCAGTTCTTTTCCCCTAATGGCATTTATTCCCTAAGAGGGCTGTGGGGTCCTGTTGAACCTTACCAGTAACTTAATTTCACTCATTTAACACAACGGCGTAGATTTGGGTCTGGGTGATTGAAACATGTCCCTACCAATAATGTCAGAGTACCGAGTGTTTAGCGGATAGTAGACAGATAGATATCAGGCACAGATAGAAACCCAGCCTTCTATCCAAGTTGACAGGTTGTGAGGCAGTGTGTGCTCTCTAGACCTCGCAGCCACATCACAGCAGGGATTTTCCCAGCATCCTCTCTTTGTTCGCACCTTGTTTTCACCCAAGCGCATCACCATTACATGTCTTGGCATACTCTGATCCAGGTAAACGATGTGAAACTTTTGTTATTAATATGCAGCCTACTTTCACTGAATACACTAACATATAATGCATGTTTTCTAAGTTATTAGCACATTGCTAATTCATCTTAGCGGCAGTGCTAGTGATATTTTATGGTTGTTGTTCCTGTTCAAGAACTATACACCACAGCAAAATTCCAGCTGGCTCTGTGATGAAATTTATGTACTGGTTTCTCCAGCACTACTGTAATCTTCTTTATAACGTTTCCAGGCTAGCAAAGGCAGTATTTGCAATAGGAGGGCATTTTTTCGAAAGCTGTTTCTGACTGGACCCTGTATCTGATGAAGGTAAAGCCTGATATCGTACCTTTTTTCCCAGCACAGTCATACACCTCACTTCTGCAGCCTGCCTAATATACGCTGCAGCAGCAGGGTAATTCAGGCCACCTATGGTGTTGTTGTTCTTGTTATGTGTTGACACGCTGTTGAATGTTGTTCATGATAAGGACTTCAGCTAATTGCATTTAAAATCCAGCCCCAGGTCCTGCAGAAAAGCCTGGCAGTTGAAACGGGAAACTGAATTTCCATTTGCAATGATATGTATGCTAAGGGAACGTAGGTGTGGGCATATCAAAAAGGCTTAGAGTGCTTTACAGCAGTCAGCGCTCTCAGCCCTAAAATCCATGGAATGTTCTGCCAGGAAGTGTTGACCTCATGGATTGCCTAGTATATTTTTACACGGTTGATAGCGATTTTGTAAGACATTAAGGTATGCTGCTGTGCTGATAAATAATGTCAATTTTACATAATTTTTCCACGTAGAAAATCATTACCTAAGACAGGCCTCCTTTCCAGGATACATTATGCACAGCAGCTTTCTAGAATAAATCCTGGATTACAAAAACCTGATTGGACAAGCAATGGGTTCATGACCGTATACAGTAAAGGGATGGAAATCTGACCATTACCCCCCTCCCCCCACCACCACCCAAAACAAATATATTTAAATTTGAAACAAAGCATTGTGTTTGCCTGTGTCAGGGTCGGTGCCTGTCCAGCCCTGTCCCATTCATCTGCCCCCCCATTTGGGCACATGCACACCTACGGGCAATTTTTTAGTAAACCCAATTAGCTTCAGCTTGTTTTTGGACTGTGGGGGGAAACTGGAGTACCCGGAGGAAACCCCACGACGACATGGGGAGAACATGCAAACTCCGCACACATGTAACCCAGGCAGAGACTCGAACCCGGGTCACAGAGGTGTGAGGCAACAGTGCTAACCACTGCACCACCATGCCGCTGCATAAAACTTCTCAGAGTAAAGTTTCAGTCCTAAGTGTGTCAAAATTCTAGGAATGACGTAATTTCGTTGTTACTCTCAGAATTAAGAATCAGTGGCATGTATACAAGTTCTTAAGTGTTAAGACTGGGTCTCTGCTGCTAAGTAATTTGAGAGAGCTGGAGAGGCATCCTAAAGCAGTTAGGAGTTGCAAGATGACAGCACTATGACACTGAGACGGAGACCGCACACTTTCCGGCGAAGAAAGGTCCCCTGTTGTACGCCTTGTCTGAGGCCATTTATGGAGCTTGCAATGGTTTGCCAAGCATTTCCTTTGTCCTTGCTTTCAACAATTGTGCCAAATTCCTTCCATTTAAGCACCAACTGTGCCAAGAGGACAGTTCTAGACTCCCATAATTAGCCCTCTGTGGGTGAGAGCAAGCTAGCTGTGAAGGGCAGCCACCCATAGCATCACCCAGAGAGCTGGGGATCAAGGGCCTTACTCAAGGACCCACAGATGTGCTGAGGCCAGGGTCAAACCAGCAATCTTCCAGTCACAGGTACAGGGGCCACACACTGAGCCACAAACTGCCCCAACTATTGTGTTTTGAGGTTACATGAATCTTTGACCCATAATATATAGTATAAATAAATGCATCAAATATTGGAAAAATGATTGATAACATCCATCCATTTTCCAACCCGCTTATCCTACTGGGTCACGGGGGGTCCAGAGCGGAAGCAATAGCCACAAGACAGGGAACAACCCAGAGGTGTGAGGCAACAGTGCTAACCACTGCAGCACCATACAATTAGTATTAGCTATTAGAGGGTAAGGTGTGTTGTTTAAAGTCATTGACGAGGGGAGTGATGTCACTATAATAAATCACCCATGCAGGCCTTCTATTGGCTGAGTCAGTAGTTGAGGCGGGAGTTTATTTGCAGTCCTTTTTTCATTAATGGTGTGATATCACTATAATTTATTACCCATGCAGGCCCTCTATTGGCTGACTCAGTAGTTGAGGCGGGAGTTTATTTGTAGTACTTTTCTCATGACACTTAAGTGTTAGCTCTGCCAGCGCTAAAGCATTGGGTTTAGACTTAGATGAAAGTTACTTTTAGCATCTTTACACAAAGCTCTTAGGTCTGAGTTTTATTAACCCTTAAGTCAAAGTGTAGAACCATGCTTAAGAGTATTTCTGAGAAGTGTCATGCGTAGCGACCCAGGTCTTTGTGTGTTTCAGTTATTTCCTTCTTTTTTGGCCTATTTGTTCAGTTTTCCTTATTTTAGTTTCTCTTGGTGTTTGGACCTTTTGTGTATCTGCTCCTCTTTGCCCCTAGTTCATAATAGCACACACCTATACCTGGTTAGCCTTATATCAGTGTATTTAAGTGCCTGCCTTTGGTCTGTTCCTTTGTCAGTCATTGTGGCTTGCTTCTCACTCTTGCTCCCAATTTTGTGCTGTTCCCTAATTGACCCTTTATTTTCTGGTTCTCTGTTTGTGTTCTGTTTTGTTAATAAACCCCTTGTGTTGAAAGCCGCTACGTGGATTGTCCCTCTTTCATGATGCCCCACAGTAACAGCCTGTGAGTGTTCTCGGCCTTCATATAATGTCCCCTCCACTCAACAGTAATGGCTGCTATTAAAAGGCAGGAGTATTAATCAAAATATTGCTCCAGTGGCAGCAGTAATGATATCGTGCTTGTTGGAGGCCAAAACACCTCATCTTGGATAACGTGGCAGAACTGCATGCATGGCTGCCCTTACCCTCTCTTTTGCAATGTTCTATTCTGCCTCCTTGGCTCATTCAGAAACTCTGATACTGGAGAAAGACTGACAAGCCAACACCCTGCAAACTGTACAGAAAATTTCTGCACTATTGAATTAGCAGCTAAGAAAAAAAACCATATAAAAATTAGCTGAATGTCTTCGCAGCTTAACGGCTTTTCTCTGTTTGCTCACTTTCTCTCTGTCTGCGCTGCCTGTTCCTCCTTTAGTCATCATTTGACAGTTGATAAAAAAATCATCTCCTTAGTTACGCATTACTCTGTAAGCACTGCTGATATCCCATTGTAATCCATCCCAGAATCCCTCTGCATCATCCACTTCTTAATCATTGTGTTACTTGGCCGATGCTTTTATCCAAAGTGACTTACGATTCTCAGCTCAAATATGCAGCACCTGGACCTTATGCAACTCCAGCCAGGAAGCTCTACCAACCTCTTTGAGGCGTTTTCTACACCTGCTACCTTGCAAAGAAACATAATGCAGTTTATTTATTTAGGTCATATATTCTCAACTGGAAGTTTCCCCCATGCCATAGTGGGGGCAGATTTTTGGGAAGTTATGTGTTTGTAAATGACCTTCCAGGTTTAAGAGTGATGTTTCCTTGTCTCTCACACGTTTCTCCCTCTTCCTGAACCTCAGGTTTATCACGTTTCATGTCTCTCCGTTGTCCATTGTGATTAATGCTTAAATTACAGAGTGGTACCATAATTGCACTTTATGTGGGCAGCTGTCACTGTGGCAGCTTTTGTCATCCGTAATGCTACATCTCCCTGAATGAGTGAGATCCAGGACCAAGCAGCTGGGTGGACTCACTCCTCCTGTTAAATGTGGCTACAATAAGCTGACTGTCTTTATAAAGCTGAATGAGTGTAAGTTAGCCTCTTAGCTTAGACAAAGCAGACAGTCACATTTGCTAATCTTTAACAAAAATGTAACATCTGACCTTCTCACTGTAATGCTTCCGTGACTGCTTATCCAGTACATGGTCGCAATGAGCCTGGGGCTTGTCCCTGGAATCTGAGGGCACAGCCTGAGATGCACCCTGGCTGGGATGCTGGGTCATTGCAGGGTTCACACTCACTCACTTACGGGCAATATGGATGTAGCACTTCACCTGCATGCCTTTGGACTGTGAGAACAAACAGGAGAACCCAGGGGAAACCTGCATGACTACTGGGGGAACGTGCCAACTGCACACATACAGAGGCCAGAACCCTGGCTATGTGAGGGAATATGTCTATAATTAAGAACAAATTAAGAAATCAAATATTATTATTTCTGATTTATTCTTATCTCATATGATTTCTTCTTTGTTCTTCTGTTGAGCTACAGCTTTTTTATTGGCACAATTTTTTTCCCAAAATTCTATAATCTATACACCATTTAAAAGGTACAGCCATGAAGGATCTGGTGTAAAGTAGGAAGCACGTTGGAAGGGTCGGGCCAGCCCATCAAAAAATGCTCTTTATATTCACATTGTGTAGGTGAACCAAACGAAAGGAAATGGGTACCAACACATCTAAGACCCAGAAGCTCAGAGACACTGGCTTGGATATGTGATGGATCTGAAGGAGTCGTGTGTCAAACGTGCCGTTTGGGCAGTTGCCACGGATTAGCATATTTAGCTTTAGCAGCTCGCAGGGTCCTCTCCCTGCACAGTCCCCAGCTAAGATTATTAATAGAATCATGAATCTTTTTATTACATTTCACATTTCCTGAACATTTAAAATTAGGCAATTGGGAACAGCAAATGAACCTCTGACAGTAATCCTCAAACGTTTTGGACATGTATTGGTTGCTCTTGATGTGTGAAAACTAAAATTGAGTTTCTTTTATTTATGTAGAAAAGCATCAAGCAGAGAAATCCATGTGTTCCCCTGCATCGGCATTGCAGAGTCCACTGACATCACAGAATGCCATTTTCACATTTTTAATGATGTGCTGTGAACAGAGAGACGAAGTGATCGGTTTTGTGAACTTCTAATGTCTTTTTGCAAAAGGGAAACCGATATTAAACAAGACAGAACAGTAGCCCAAAATCAGCTAAGTCTGAAAAAATTCTTCTTTTTTCTCCCTTGAGGGACACTAGGAGTGGGTTTGAAAAAGTTGAATAGTTCAAATAACGAGAAATAAATTATTTGCACATAATTGCACATTACACATGTACTACAGTGTGTATGTATTGCACGAAATGCAATCTTATGGTAGAGTGCACATTACATCACACACATTGACTGCTTATAAAATACTCCCTTTCTCCCATACTGTATATCCATCAGACCCAGGCTTTCCTCTGCACTTTTCATGCTTTGATGACTGCGTTTTGGTGATAGGAGAGGCACAAGTGCATTTGTACTTATGTGTGTACACTCGAAACACACTCATCAGATTCACCAACGTATTTGAACTGCAGGTATGTTCTGTGGACAGAAAAAAAATAGCTCTGGGTTTTTGATAGCATCCCTTGTTTGAGAGCCTCACCGGGTAACAGAAGCGGTGCCTGAATTGTGCTGCATTTCTGAAACAGGTATAAATATAAATTCAGCCACAAATGTGACTCCACTTACGCGTCTCTGGCTTTAGCTGAAAAGCCTACAGCCCACATGAAAGCAAAGTGCATAGGAGTGTATATCAGCGGCACCATGGTCTGATCCCGGTGTTCCCCGCTGCCCTCTTGTGTTTACCTTCTCAATGCGCGGGAGGTTAATATAAAACGGATTAAGTACAGTTCGTGGTGAGGTGCTGGCTCACAAAGGTCAGAGTTTAGCGAGGGATTATTAACTCCTAGCGCTGTCGTCTCCTGTAGAAAATGTTTCCAATGTGTGGCACCCTCTCCTATCCGCCATGTCATCTGAGACTGAATCATAAACAGGCATCAGTGCATGCCCCCTCCCCCCACCCCCCCACCATCCTCGCTGTGGGTACTGCAGATTGGTGAGAGGCATTGCAGACAGGTTTGGGGAGGCTGTCTGGCATGGAGCATTTGGCTGTTATGCTCCAAAGGTTTCGCAAACCCTGCATCCCCAGTCAGCACTCATCCTCTTCCTCATGGTCAGTCTTCCTGTTCCACCACTCATGTTCATAGTGACCAGTTTTGACTCACGCTTGGCTGACTGCAACAGTCTGCAGCCCAAAGGATGGGGACACGTGCCATGTTCCCTGCCCCCCCTCCCCCCCTACTCTGTGAAACACTAAGAGCCATGCATCTGTGCCCTGGAACAGGCCAAACCGCGAGCCCCTTTACCCACGTGGGCCTTTCTGCTCGGCGGCCCTGTGGGGGAGCTATTAGGGTTTTGTTTCCAGATGGAAATTTAAACACTTTGTGATGCTGTCAGTGTAAGCGACCCCCAACTGTGAGGCAGAACGGCCTGAATATTGCATCCCTCATTGAACTCCAGGAATTCACGAAAACAAGACAAGGCTGCTATGCTCTGCCCTCCTGAATGTGTCTGGGGGTGGGTGGGGGGGGGGAGAGGACCACAGGTACAATGCACAGAGCCAAAAATGGCCCACAAGTGAGATGTCTCCAGTGATGGGAGTCTTTCAGGCATCAATACCAGAAGGTTGTGGGTTCACATCCCCGGCTGAGGCAGACTATGAGAGGTGTAGGGTGAACTTTTTTATTCAAATCTCATCTTATCAGTGACTTATTACTTTGCCATTCCGACAGCTCATTTCCAGTAAATCGCTCGCCTGCTGTTTCACATGCCAGTCAAGCCCTGAATATAATGCTGTAAAGCCCCCCTGGACTGGGGCTGGCCAGGAATACTTTCAGAATAATGTGTCTAAATGTGCACCCTCATGTGAGTGAGCCTGAAATGAGCAGCAGGGGGGATCAGCCACCTTCCAGGAGGACACACCTGGGCACGGATGCTCAGGAGCAGCCACCAGATGGGAATCTGAAGGCCCTGAGAACAGAGACGATCATGAAGACAGGGTGACTGCATTGGCTGGTGTCTGTAAGCATTGGCTATTTGTGCTGAAAAGCACTTTCATCTTTTTGGATGTACATCCATTCATCCATCCATCCATCCATACATCCGTCCGTCCATCCATCTAGGGTGTCCAGCTTAGGGTCACAGGGGGCCTGAAGCCTGTCCCAGGCAGCACTGGACACAAGGCCGGGGGACCCCCTGCCAGTAGATACAGATAAATGGCTCTCCTCATATACTGCAGGTCAGACAGAATTCAGGCTCCTATTGATGCTGTATTACACCCTACATACTAGATAACTGCATTTACCTGTTCAGCTATTATACTATTGTTATATTGTTGTTATTGATTTATTGCTTAATTTAGCTGTTAGTGAAGTGGCAGGCAGTTTCCAGCTCACAAACCCAGATCAGGGCTTATTGTTTACCCTTAAAATTCTTCAGTAAATATCTGCCCTCAGATAATAGAGGCTGCTAAACGCCAAGTAATGAAGTTACAGTGGCATTGCCAGAGCAGAGGACTTGCCAAAGTAAGCAGGCACCTGCTTTGGAGCTGTGATAGATGTAAGGATACATACTCCATGCTGGTTTTGGGGCTCTGTCCTTTGTCCAGTGGTCTTGGTTTAGTATCAACTGATGCTGGAGGCTCTCAGAAAGCTGGAGTTATCACAGAGGTTACAGATCAACCTTTGGAAGCAGTCAAAGACTGGTTTAGTATGAACTGCTGCAGACGCTCCTGAAATCCAGATATGGGATCTGTTCCAACTGTTCTGATTCTGTTTCACATGTGAGCACATTGATGGGATCCTTGTGAAAGCTGGTGTGGCAGGATTTCATAAGCCAGGGCTTCCCCAGATTCAGCTTTGTACTCTTCCAGCTGTGGTGTCCAGGTTTAGAACATTTTAACTTGATTGAGATTCAGATGGCAACTGGCTGGTCAGCTGTTGGCTGTTTGTGTGTGAGTTTATACGTTTCTGTCTGTCAGAATCCATGTGTGTACGTGTTCATCTACAAGCCTAAGAAGCGCATTCTTGATGCCCTCAAATTCCATCCATTTTCTGTAACTGCCTGTCCTATCCAGGGTTGCATAGGGTGCAGGGCCTTTTCTGGAGGCAGGGACCAACCCAGGATGGGGTGCTAGGATGGCAGGGCAAACTCACACACATACCATTCACTCACACAGGCTCACCTGCAGGGAATTTCGTAACTACAATCAACCTCAGCATGTTTTTGGACTGTAGGGGGAAACTGGAGTGCCTGGAGGAAACCCCACAACACAAGCAGATTCCACACACATGGAGCCATTGTGGAAACTCAAACCCTGGTCCCAGAAGTATGAAGCAATAGTGCCAACCACTCCACCACCTCCCTCAAATTGTTAAGCAATATTATTTAGGTCAGAGCAGTTTGCAAGCTTAACTCCAGGACCCCATGCTCAGTTCTGCACAGTTAGAGTGTTTTCCTAAGATGTGTCAAAGTGTCCAGGTTCCACCAGTGCTGGTTGCATTTTTTCAGATTGCTTAGAGTTTAGTGCTTCTCAGCTGTTTCCGCTGAACCTCCTGCCAGGATGTTTTCATTCCAACCCCACCTTAATCATTCTCAGATGGTCCTTAATGGGCTAATAATGAATGTGGCAGGTTGAAAGTAGTGTAGGTTGGAGTGAAAACATTCCAGCGGGGGGGGAAGGACAAGAATTAAGAACCACTGTTTCCTGTCTCACAGTTTCTTAAATGTCTTAGCGAGCTGCTAAGGATGTCGGTTATTTTCGGTCCTCCAGCACCATTTATGAGCTGCATTTTCTATACGGGGTTCTTCACAATGCTCTCCATTATTCCTATTTTTCACCTTGTTTCTAAGCTTAGCTTTTTCAGCGTGAGAGAGAAAATGTCACAGAGATCAGTTGCTAATCTTACGCTGTTTTTCTGTGGCTGTGTGGTATTTAGGAGACAAGATCACACCGCTTTGAGCGACTGGCTCATGGCTGCGCTGTGGGCAGGGTAGCGGGGCCTCTGTGCATATGGACATTAGCTACTTGTCATATATGAAGCGGTGGGGATTTGAGGGAGCTGGAGAGCAGCAGCACACACAGCATGGTGACAGAGGTCCTGGAAGCAGAGCCGTTGGCCCGGCATCCGGCAGCTCAGCCGGCTGGTAGGAGGCGCCATAAATCTTGTTACGCCGCCTGTGTATTTGATTAGAGCTCTACGGCCCGGCTTCCGTGGCATCACATCCCAGCGGGCCTGTGTGTCCGAGCGGGCCACTCCTATTGCGCTTTCCAAGCTGCTGTCACATGACGTCTCCTGCTGTCCACATGGACATCTGTCTCCGGAGGCTACTCCCGGTCAAACATTCATCACTATAAACGCGGCAAGCTTTTTATACATATTGCATTTGTGCCAGCAGAAATCCCCCAATGATCTGTGGGAGTCTTTGTGTACCAGTAGTGGGGTAATTAAGTGTAGTCTCTATTTGGATAGAGAACAACATCTGGAGGAGTGAATAATTTATTGAAAGGGGCACTTTTCAGTCCGCAGCTAATTTTTACCGAAAGGAACACCTGATGTTATTTTCTACATGAATATGTAATTTCTGGGAGCAGGGACACAGCCTCACCCTGCAGACGTCCGTCACTGGGCACTATGTGGTGCTTCTTGTGTAAACGGCTGCCGCTGATGCTGGTGTGATGGACACTTAGCTGTTTCGTCTTTGCTGGGGAACGCTCATTAATTCTTCCACACTAGTGTTTGAACCAGCAAATTTCCTCCTGGTCGATTCTGCCCATACCAGGAGGCCGTCGTGGTGTCTCTAGCCTCCTTCCCCGTATGTGTGGATTCGGAGCGGCTGATGAGAAGGACCATATCTCACGCTGCCCTGCTGTCCACACAGAGAGGCAGCTGACAGCGACAGGGATCCGGAGAGCGGCCCGTCCTAGGCACCTGCGGCTCTTATCTCACAGCCCAGCCGGCTGCTCAGACAGACCCCTCCGTTGACGGGCCTCCCAGTCAGCTGACCTGTTTGACAGTGGACCAATGACCCATCAATGCATCACCTGTGAGGCATGTCAATCAGTTGAGTCAGGTCAAGGCAGCAGCCCTCACCTCTCTTTGTAAAACCAACTGTGCTGGTGACAGTGCAGACACATGTGGGTAGGCTGTAAGAACATCAGGACACATTTGAAAAGGTTGTTGTGTTTGTTATTTAAATTAATATTTTGTTGGCTTTTATCCAAAGTGACTATAATTATATATTTTTTGCCGACTCTGGTATGAACTTTGCTCAGGAGCAACGATTTCAGGACTTGCCGTTCATAAGGCAACCACCTGATACTGTAGGCAATTGTATACATTTCATTGACACTGACAGTGAGGAAACATGACACACAGCCCATACTAAAAGCAACCCACTTTGAGAGAAGAGTTTGAACCCACATTTTTTAGGACTTGAGTCGGCTGTCTGGTTTGTGCAAAGGGGTATAATTAGTTCATTTTTCTTTAAAAAGAATTATTAAATTTGGCATTTGAGGCTATATTATTGAAGGAGATTGCTGCTGAATTGGCAAGTTACTGGTTAACATTCCAGGACTGATTTTGTAATTATGAAAGTTGGGTTCCAAACCTGAGCAGACTGACCCCCAAATCTTTAACTGGTGGAATATCTGCAAAGTAAATATTTTATTTTACTCATATTAATAATTTATTGTACTTTTCGCTTCGGCTTCCACTCGCCTACATCTGGAATGAAGCTGAAGCAGCTGCTGGTTTTGCCCATTTATGGTTTGGGAGCAGGAGCGGAGAGCCAGTGCTCACTGGCAGAACGGATCATGCCCCACTGCAAAGCATCACCGTTCCTCTGGTACACTGTCCGGAGCACTGTCAGCCACTGATGTTTACTATCGGATCCACACACTGACCTGTTAGCTGCTTAGTTAGTGGAGATTATTTAAGGGATTTTTTCCCTCGGTTTACACAACCTCTCACACCTTGCTATGTACACTATTTATAACCATGAGAGACTACGAGAACACGAAACGGATCATGAAAAAAATGCATCCTTAAGAGGTAAAATTCCTGCTCAGCGCCGCAGAAACACAGTATTTCACTGAAGCATGTCTGCTGTGGCTGATTCAGTCTCGGCACATTTCCTCTCAGACCAAGAGGGTCCATCATGGTCTCACACCAACCGTGCTCTTAATAATCTACTAATAATGCGTTTTTAATATGCTACGCCATGCTCATATGCCGGCCTTTTACGAATGGTACGAATGAATTCATTCTACTGGAATTCCAGTATTAAAATTAACCTTAAATTGCAGTTCTTGTACCCTCTTACGCAATATAAACACCCCCTTAAGTGTATTTTTTCTTGTAATGTGGATCTGAATGAATGCTATGCTACTTACAATACTTATACCTTATAACACTGTGAAGGAGAGAATGTTGGTGCGATAGGCTTTGTGTGAAAGGTGTTTATGTAGCATAGGGCTCATGGCCAAGTGGAAGCATGACTGGACCAGTCTGTTGATCTTTCAGTAGATGTGACATTCTTGGCATTCTCCTGTCTGGGAGATGACCCAGCTCCCGATTAATTACTTTTGAAGAAGTTTTATCTGATATGAAAGTGATCAGAGTGTAAACGTTGGAGTGTTAATTATTTTTAAGCAGAATCTTGAGTATTTGCTGGCAATTGTAAATAATCTTTCAGTTTGTAAGTGGCTCACTTTTCACTCTTCCTGCACCTGTGCTGCATTCAGTTCCGTGACCGAATGAGTTTCGACAGCCTCGCTCTGACCAGGGTGTAGCCGACAGAACCTTTCTTAGACTGACCAGTGAGTATTACTCTGGACTTGGTGAATAATTGCTCTATGAATGTAACGCTCTGTGCTCGGGTTGCTTTGGAGTCTCCTCCCCAGCTTCAGTCCATCAGTGTTTTATTTCCAGGTTTTTGTCAGGGTTGCCAGCTCCTCATCTTGAATTAGAAATATGGGATCCGTTTATGGTGCCAAGTAGGAAGTCATTCACTTACTCTGTACAACCACCCATTCTGCTGCTCATGTTACCAAAGTCAGAGTGATGAGACAGGAGGAAAAAGATGAAATGTACACAGGTCATGTAACATGACTATACATGAGCTCCATCTTCTGATAAGGTGTCTAGCTATTAGAATGATTTAAAATTTAAAAATAACAATTATAACCTGTTGTTATGAGTTTCTTCCACATGAAACATTAGGGTTTTATTATGTGGTCTAGGTAAATGAAGCTGTATTTTTTCTCATTTATGGACATAATTTTACCAAAAACTGCTGAATTTATTATAATGTGTATTACATCTGAAGTGCTTCCTTCCTCTTATATCTTTTTCAGTTTATTGCTTTCCTTCAGCCACCAACCGCAGCCTCAGCACTCTGGTTGAAGTTCATACCAAAGAAACCAAGACCACCACCTGACTTATTGTTTTAGGATGAAACCCAAGTACCATGAAAACACTCAATCAGTCCATTCGCATCCACCCATCCTAAGTAGTAACATGAAATAAAGTATACGACATGTTTATATTTAATGAGGCATTGTGTATATATATCCATTAGAATGAGGCAGATTACATAATACTTCAAAATTCATCTTTCGCAATGACATGTTTCTTCATTGTCATCTTCTAGCATTAGGTTGCCCAGCAGTATTTGTGTGTTTACATGCATTACAGTCCTCCTGTGTTCCAGATGTGTCCAGGCATTCTGCAGCTGCACGATTTATGATATTCCTTTGAAGAAGGTTGAGTTTAATTTAGCCAAGATGGGTTTGTTTGGGGTTAATTCGGGGTGCCTTCAACACGTATCTCATAAGCTCGTCCACTGCCAGCGCTGTGACCGGCTCTTCCAGTCAGTTGTCATTTGCAGTGCCAAAGTGATTCATGCAGTAAGATGGACATTCATGTGAAAACACATGCATCAAATGTCATCTGCTTAGTGGCCACGCACCCAGATGACAACCATGTGTGAAGTGGAAAACGCTAAAAAGGAGCTTGGCCCGGGGGGGGGGGGGGGTTGTCCCTTGAATATTTTTCATGTTTTCTGGATGTGTCGACTTACAGGACAACTACAGACCTCAGACCGAAAGCAGAAGTCAGGTAAGGGAAGGAATATTTAATCAAATTACAACCATTTTTTGAATTAGGAATTTATAATCGCCTGCTGCTTTACTGATTGTATAATTCATCTACAGCAGGCTTGTTCCTGCTGGTCATGACTATACTGTTGTGAACGGTGCGACGAAGGAATCAGGGGGCAGCCAAGGTGGAGAAACAAAAGGAGGTTTACTGAACAGAATAAATCAAGACTGGAAATAAACAGGGCCACAGAGGATCAGAATGGGAGGACTGGGCACAGACAAGAAGACAGTACGACGTCAATGACCGGGCTAACAACAACAGGACAAAACAGGCATTGAGTCTAATACATAGACCAATAAGGGTAAACAGGCACCAGGTGTGACCCATCAAGACCACGTGAGGGAGAAGATAGGAGGGGCAGGCAGTTACCAAGACAAGAATGGACCAGGTTTGACCTAATCTGAATGATTAAGAAATCCATTTAATTTCCTTCAACCATCCATCCATTCATTTTCCAAACCGTTTGTCCTACTGGGTTGCGGGGGGTCCGGAGCCTATCCCGGAAGGGCACGAGGCAGGTAACAACCCAGGATGGGCACACTCACACACCAGTCACTCACACATGCACTCCTATGGGCAATGTAGCCTCAGCATTAGCCTCCAATTAGCCTCAGCATGTTTTTGGACTGTGGGGGTAAACCGGAGTACCCAGAGGAAACCCCACGACGACATGGGGAGAACATGCAAACTCCACACACATGTAACCCAGGCGGAGACTTGAACCCAGGTCCCAGAGGTGTGAGGCAACAGTACGAACCACTGCACCACCATGCCGCCCCTCCTTCAACCATGTGACACTCAATTAGAATTGATTTTAGAAGTGCTCCACATTTGTCAGTTCAGTTGTTTGACAAACTTTGTTGTTTTTTTTACTGGTACTATAGTTTTGTTATTTGTTAACAGAGATACCTTTAGCACATAGTAAAAATCTAGCAAACAGTGATGTGAAATGAAAAGACATTCTCCTTAAATTCTCTGATTTTATAGATTAGGATGTATTTTTAAAAAATCATCTAGTTCTCCCCAGATCCAAAAATTAGATCAACCTATAACACATAAAGTCCTGTCATTATTTATTCAAAAAAATCAGCCAACATGTAGAACATCACATGACTTAGTCGCTTTTAGAAACAATAACTTTAAGAGCAGTAACTTGAAGTACTTGTTTTCTGTATGAGTTTATCCATGTCTTGCATCGTTCTGGAGGAATTCTGTCCCACTCTTCCATACAGCATGTTCTTGGTGATGTTTGAGAGCCTTCGTTTGGCAGAGTCACAGCATCTCAGTGGGATTTGGGGCTGCTCTTCTCTTTGTTCATTCCAAAACCTTGATTCTTTCTATTCCTTCTAGTTCAGCTTGATCACTGCTGAAATCTTGTCTCCTTAGCATGGTGCATAACCCTCCGGACCCCCAAACTGCCAAAAGTTTGGCTTGGAATGATCACCTAATCCATGGGTTCCAAACTGTTTAGTCCACGACCCCCAAAATTGCAATGCCTGAGTCTCGCAGCTCCCATTTTGGGTGAGGATCCCCTCAGTAGATATGGCCGGGGGGAGGAAGGCGTCCTCTTTTTCATGTTTTAAATTTTTTTTAACATGCTCTGGAAACTAGGAAGCCCCCCCTGCTGGTGTGACCCCAACTTTGGGAAGCCCTGATCAAGCACATTTCATTAGTAGTACCTTGGTGCTAATTAACTTCTCATGGAAGTAGCTGAACGTCATTTTTCTCACATGACCTGCATTTTGGTGCAGATGTGCACAAGTATAAATCCAGACAAAGATTTTGTTACAATCAACCAGCTGAATACTCTGCGAATCTGACTCTTCATACTGGTTGGTTGAAGCAAAATCCTGGTATGGATTTGTATTTTCCACCTTTGTTTCTGAAGCTAAATTTATTGAATTGTAGAAGCAGTTGAGGATCAAACGAATGTTTGATGTTTATTTATGCCTTGATATGTAAAATCATATAACTTAAAGAGGGCGTACTTACACATATATGCATACAGCCAGTAGATTGATCCAAGAATAAACAGATTAAAAACCTAATAAAAAAACTCCACAACATATTGCTATCAGCTTCCATTCACTCAGGACACAGATTGTGCATTTGGTTGAGGATCCAGGTGTCTAACATACTTAAGGAAATTGGAAAAATGGTGTGCTATGTATGTCTCAATGGAAAAAGTATCTTCTTCGCAAACAAACTATTGTTGCAACCTTAGGTGTTGCTAGCAAGCGTTGGCTATGATTTTAGTGTAGATTGCTTCTAGTAGAGTTTCTCCAGCGTATAATTATAAACAGTGCATGGGAAAGTGGGAAAACACTACAATCTCTTCCATTTTACTGCCACCTGTAAAAACACTAAAGGCAATGGTGTTCTTGACTGGAAGGTGATGGTAGACATTGTATTCTTCTTTGGCATGCATAATGCAAACAGAACATGATTGCAACAAGTGCTAAAAGAACAGGATTTACGTGCAGACAAACACCGCTTTTATCTTCATTTAAAAAAAAGTCCTTCAGATGATCCCCTGAACGTTTCAACGCTCAAGCTTACACTCGGCAGCTCATTTTTGTCAAGGTGATATAGTAGTTTTTAGATTGGCGGCAAGTTTGGCGGACTGTTAAAGGAGCCTGAAGACACTTGCTGAAATATTATTGCTTTTATTTAGACCAAAGAGGGAGAAGAGTCTCAGATACACCCTATGTTCCCAGTACACTGTTATCCTTCTGGCTAAGCAGCAGTGTGGGCTGGCAGGGAGGGGGGCCTACACCTCTGGCGGGGCTCCATGCTACAAGGGGGCCAGAAACTCACTCTCATGCAAATGTCCAGCTCGATAGGCAGACATTAATCTGGCAGTAGCTTCTGAATTCCAAATTAAAGCTGATTATCCCACAAACGCTTCATAGCCTGAGGTACTGAAAATATTTTTTTATAGCCAACAGCTGGACTGATAGATCAGTCCACTAAATGACGGCATGAAAAAAAAAAAAACCTTTCGTGTTGCATGCAATGCATGTCTTCAGGGCATCTGCTGAAAGCATAAGTGAATAACTGTAACTACATTAACTGACTTGCTGAACAAGTGAGAGCATTTCCAGTTATGCACTGAAGTGACGTTTTCCGTAATGGTGATCTTGAGCTAATCTATCTAATGAAAACAACTAATTAAAGCCAGTGTACCTCTGAGTAGTTATTCATTAGCTGTGCTCTCCCAAAACAGCTTCTGCCCGAGGAAAGCTATTCTCCAGTGTGACAGGTAGATTCATACCACCTCCCATGTAGGTGACCTAAGTAAGATCTTTAATTTAGAACAGTTATCTTTCATCGAGCTCTGTCTCAGCTTCAGGGACCTCATGACTAAAACAGCAGGGGTGTAAAATATGGATTCACTTCTGCACCTAAGCTGAAGTGTGAGTGCAGTGTTCTCACCTCTACGCTGACTTCACAGGAAGCAGATCCAACACTGGCTCCATTTTGCTTTACCTTCATCATTCAATCAGTGTTAAACCTCTACTGATTACGTCAAGTGAACAATTCCATCACTCAGGTGTTCTCACCTTTATTAGCCTCCATAAAGCCAATAATAATAGGTTATTAACTAACAGAATGAGCCACGGGACCGGGAACTGCTTAGGTAATTCTAGGTTTTGCAAAGTGAGCAGGAAAACGCTAAGACTGAAGGCTGACTACTAAGATACTCACATATAAGTTGAGGTAACTGGGGTAAACACCAAGTCTAGTTAAGAACATGCTGAAAAGCATGCTGTCTTTGCTGATTTTGATTAGCTCCCATCAACTCATAATGGCAGCCTCTCAGAGAGCTATGTTTGACATTTCGTGGGGAGGATTTCTGTCGGAAATTTTGCCCCATGACCCAGGGAATCAAAAATATTTGTAATGCTAAACACAAATTTTTAACAACCAACTCTATGCTCTCATTTTGTTCATTTTTTTTTAACAATATGCAACAGACTCTAGTAGTGCTGGGGTTATGATCAGTGCCCATCATATGATAATAGGTTCTGTCAACAGCTTTTACCGCAAATGATAATTGCAGGTTTGGTGGCCCCGTCTGACTGCTTCTCAAGAAGGACCAGCACCATGACTCATCGGCGGTGATGAAACCATCTCTGAGGGCTACAGTTTGCTTCGTTTAATCACCATGGAGAGCCAGTGAGCGCGGCTGAGGGACAGGCAGCGTCCATGCCAGCACTTGCTGTCTGCCACTTGAACACACAGACACACAGACAGACAGATGCATACACACACAAAAGCATTCATATACAGACATAGATACTTACTGATGTGGTGCCATTTTTCATTAATCCCAGGAAAGGAACAAATCTGTGAAACAGGACAAGTAAATCTCACAGAGACCCCCAGACAGGCACAGACACACATACAGTAGATAGAGACATACAGACATGTATACACATGTCCTTGTTTGATTCCAGGATTTAAATCATAGATACAGTAAGTCCTTTTCTATCAAAACTTCCATTTTTGCTCAGTAATTTTACAATACGGAGATCTCAGCTGAGACCTTCCATCAAAGCCTTATTCCTGCTGATCCCAATCCTCACCCCAGCCTGTATGCTAGGTGAATAGGTTGTAGGCTTTAACTGCTAGGTTTGATTTTTAATTTAGCAAACCCGGATTTTTATATTTCCATGTGAGAAGCCATTTTGGGCATCATCACTTTTTAATTCTCTTTCAAGAACAGGGAAAGAAAATGTTTGTGTTGTGCAGGAAGAATTACAGAAAATTGAGGAACCGGTACATTAATATGAGCGTTCTTGATTTGACAGCGTGGGGGGACAATATTTGTCCACGTGTAATATGCCTTTTAAAAACACGAGTCATGATGTTACAATAGACTGGACAGCATTTGGAATTTGGAAAATTCAGCTGAATAAATGTATCACCTGGGGGGTTTTCGGACGTCGGACTGCTGTTGACCCTGTGCTAGGATGATTCCTGTTGGATCATCACCATGTCGAGCTGGGTGACTTACCCTTTGGCAAGAGTGCAATGTGCTCAGAAAGTGCTCTGACTAATTCAAGAATTTCGGATTCATGCCTGTCACTCATGATGCATTCCTTCCCATGTGTCCCAGTCTCATACTTGTGGAGGGTCTTACCACCATGGACAGCATTGCGACTCAAGAGGCAAGTGATGGCTTAAGGTCAAGCTTTCAGTTATGCACCTGAAGCCCCTTTCAGACATGCACTGCTGCCCTGGACTTTTCTAGACATTACCGGAGGGGCTGTATGTGTGAACGCAAATGTCCGGATCAGTCTTACCGGCCATTACACGGACTTTACCCTGCTAGATCCTAAATACAAAGTCTTGGTAATTTCTGATTGACCTCCATGTGTGAATAGAGCAGGAACAATGCTGGAGTATTCACCACGGCCATGTGGGCATGTTGATGAAGCATCTATCATGGGTATGGCATGAAAACGGAAGAATGCAAACATCTGAGGGTGACGAAGAAGGGTCAGTTAAACAAAGAAGACTCTAATGAACGTGGCTGACTGGAGAGATGACGAGATCCGGGAACTTATCAATAGTGCTGTAAACAAAACATTGCAGTTTCTGTAGGATACTTTTTGCATCATATCCTGCCTCCTGCATGCTGTATCTAAGCGCCATCCCTTATCTAAACCAGCCGGAGTATTTCTGGTAGGTGTGATCACATCTGACATGGACAATCTCCGGTTGTGTGCCACATGTGTGAAAGGGCAACTCCAGAAAATGCCCGGACCTGTTTCTCTGGACAATGTCTGGAGTTCATGTGTGAAAATGGTTTCATTGTGTCACACAGTGAGGAGCTGGGACAGGGGAAGGTGGAACTATCTAAGCTCACATCCTTAACCCCATACCTGTTGCATCTTAAAGGTCTGCTTTACATGCCTCCTCTCAATGGACACTATGACTCTGACTTCAAGCTGTCAGTCTGTCATTTCTACAACCAGCAGAAAGTGACGGGAGTGAACTTCCCCTCAGAGAGACAATCTGACCATGAACAGTATGAACTCCTAGGTGAGCTGGGAGATGCAGGCAGCCGGGCGTGAGCAGGAGTCCCACCTCAGCGGTGGTCTTCCCTGTCTTTTATGATATGCAGTTCTTATCAACATTATTGGTATCTTTGAATTTTACATTCATCATGAACAGTAGGGAAACAGTTTAGGCGTAAATACACTCATATGTTTGCTACAGAACAGTACAAGACATGATGTTAATTAAAAAAGATTGAGGTGGTGGGAGTATAATAATGGAAACATTGCCACCACACAATTATTGGCACCCATTTAATAATTCAAATTGAAAAAATGAGCTGTATTGTCATTACAATGAAATTAGATTCACCTGTGATAAATTGTCAGTGCTCACATGACTTGAATTACCCAATTAATGATGGCTTTAATGTTTCAAAGGGCCGCTATTAGTCCCTGTTCTTTTTTCATAATGGTAAAGACAAGAGAATCAGGAATGTTATTATCACAAGGCAAAAGAATTCAGAATGGTATAGGGTCATCTCCAAAGACCTTGGCATTCCTGGCTTCAACAGTTCTCATTGTTATTAAGAAGTTGCCCATGGAACTGTCAGGAACCTCCTGTGATGTCATGGGAAGAGGAAAATTGATCAAAGAAGTCTTCAAAGGTTGGCGCAAACTGTTGAAAAAACACTGTGTAAAACATCCACAGTGCTTAAACCTGGCTGCTGTCCTTCAGGCAGAACGTTCAATGGACAATGCAGACCAGCGATTAGTTTTAGTCTGACAAAATGAAGCTTATACGGAAAATCACAGCTTGCCTATAGTTATATATTGTATGGTTGAGGATCCATAATGCTGTGGGGCTGCTTTGTTGCCTCTAGTACTGGAGGCCTTGAAGGTATTAAAGGGATCATGAAATCAGAGGATTATTGAGGCACTTTAGAGGGAAATGTGCTATCCAGTGTCAGAAAACTAGGTTTGGGCCAAAGATCATGGATCCTCCAGCAGAACAGCGATTCGAAGCACATGTCCAAAAGGATAAAAGAACGCATGTAAAAGTAACCCAGATTGTTTTAAAACTGGCCAGTAATGAGCCCTGATCTTAATTTGATCAAAAATCTTTAGAAAGAGCTGAAATCTGCCTTTGGGAAGAGGAATGCTGTGACGACTCAAGAGCTGCAACAAACTACCACTGAAGAGTGGGAGAAACTACCATCAAACAGGTACAGGAAGCTTACAGACAGCCACAGGAAATGTTTCAAGACTGTCATTGTTGCCAAGGGTTATGCAACCAAATGTTAGGGAAAAGACCCTGCAATGCTGTGCAGGTCATACCCTTTGAAACCACTACATTTATGTTGAAAAGGCATCTTTTTTGTTAAATAACTTTGGATATATTGTCAAAATTTTCTGATCATACAAAGTGGGCATATTTCTTGTCTTTCAGGTAGATGATGGACGAGAGAAAACGAGAGATGGATCTTGGATAGGTTGGATTGGCCCTCAACCCTGCTACTTGGCAGCTTCTAGCGCTTTGTGCACCTGGATGTTTGTGCGTTGACACCCAGTTAAAGGAGATTCATCACATGCAAGACTGGGCCATGTGAACAGCCATTATGAATTTCCTTAAACGGGCCTTTTTAAAGCACATTCCCTTCCTGTTGCATATTAGCAGGTAACATATCCATATTGCATATTAGCAGGTAACGGTATCCATAGTGACACATGGCACACTGCCAGCGGTCTCACTTTCAGCCAATCCCGTTAAATTCTATTGGTATCCTGGAAAGGAAAAGCATTTTCGCACATTTGCACCGACATATCCCTTGTCACATGCACAGACACGTGTCTCCAGCGGTGAAAATCAGGCAGCTACATTGACAGCCCGATCTTGCTAAAGACCCAGGATGTGTGCCTGCTAGGAGAGCGCTAGGTAGTAAACAGCATAACACACTCTGCCAGGTGTACTATCTTTTAGGGGGGAGGCAGGGTAGGACTGGTGTCCACTGGTGACAGACTCCAAGCTACAGGATATGTGGAGACTGGAATCATTTCCAGAAACTGGTGCGTGCGGTGGAGGTGTGAAATGGGACAGCTGTCTGCAGAATGATGATGTGCCGACAATGAGCTAAGCTGCCAGTATGAGTGGTTTCTTGTGCCGAAGTGAAACCCTGTCCCATATTTGCAATGTGCCAAACGTCCAGCAGTTTTCATTTGCATATACAATAAAAATTGAACTTTATTGTTTTGTTTTGCCAGGCTGGACTTAATCTTTTTGGCATCTTCTGAGCACCTGAATAGGAACCAATGGGGGTTTACCCGCCAATATTTATTTTGACTGTATACTTCCCACCCAGAAAACAGACCTTTTCCATTTAAATTATTAATCTACCCCCCTCCCGCCCTAATATCAGACTCTCTCCTATGCCTTTGCAGACAAAGACAAACAAGATCTCACCTTTGAGTAAGAACAAATGAGAGATTGTCCCAGGATTTTGAACTGCATCATGTCTGTAACGAGCCAGTGTCTGGTTTCCGCCCATCTTCTGGGGGTTATTCGGCAATGTGGCACTGGGCTGGACGCTCTTCGGGGAAAGCCTGAAACGAAACGCCAGGGTGTTGACGACAAATTGAAAACCCTTATTGTCCGTGTACATCTGCTTTCTATTTAATGCTCTGGTGACTCACTGTCATGGGTGCAATGATTATTGTGAGGACGATCTGATAGGAATTCTGCTGCGAAGGGCCCAGCCATGATTCCCGCCACATGACTACCCAGCAACCAATAAGGGCTTTGCCTGAAAGGCAGCAAGATTACTCTCCAGGTGGGCTCCCTGTAGATTGCGGAGAACAATGTATTTCTTTGACTTTACAATCCTGAATTATGGCGGGCTTTTGATTTTATTGTCAGATTTGTTTGACCGGTTATAAATTTCTTGGCCACGCGTTGGATTTGCTAAATGATTCAAGTCGGTGATGAATGGGAACAGGCCTTTTGCCTAATTCCAAATTAAGGCCTAGCTATGAAGCCCGGGGACTGTCACGGGGGAGCCAGCGAGGACGATCCTCAGTCTCTCTTCTGAGACACGTGTCCTGAGAATGCTAATGTCTTGTCATTCGATGCATGAAAGTGGCGACCTTTGCTCTCCTTGTGTGCGTTTGCCACAAACCTCATTAACAGATAAGCATCATATTCCTGCTTGCGACGGCGCCAACCACACTTCTCAGTCGCTGTCATGTCCGTTTGCTGCCCTTATCAGTGCTGTATAAGACGTCAGTGGGATGGTGCTGGTGACCCAGCTGCTGTTGGAAAGCTACACTCATCCTCTGGAGACCACCATGCAGGGCTGTCGCCTGTGTGTCGGGGCAGGTATGTTTTCCTGGGTCCTGGACTGATCTACCAATGGACTTCCTCCCTCCTGGAACAGCTGAAGGTGACATTTTGCCAGGGGGGCCAGAACTCCTTGCTACACCCCTGCCACCGCAGTCCAGAGTGTGACAGCAGACTGTCCACTTCAGTAAGGGCTGCAGCAAGGAGAGAAACTAGCATGGCTACATGACATGGATGGCACAGAAAGTCAGCAGGCAGAAGGGGCCAGGGGGAGGGGAAGGAGAGGCTAAGAGGCAGGTGGCCGGGACCTGGCCTTCTCCTCAGCCCCCTGAAGGACTGCTTAACACCACTGAACACACTTGGAGTCGGCAAACATCTCCCACCTGGATCTGTCACTCTCATTTTCACAGGCTTCCAGACTGTGGTGACATTGACACTGTCAAAACCATATGCCATGAGTCAGTACAGCACATACACTTACATTTTAACAGCTAAAACGACCCCCTGCCTGTTCCCTCCAATTAAAGTATGTATTTCAAAGATCAAGAGTCAGAATTGCCATTACCCCCCCCTACATGACCTGTGCCCCCCAGCCCACAGGGAGCTGCCCTACCCACTTTTGCACTGCATATTTGCCTTGGGGCTACACTCTGGTTTAGAAAATTGTCTGTAAGGAACTCGCCCTCACTCACCTTGTCAGCAGTGACTGTGGCCATATGACACCCCCCCCCCCAAAGGATAAACTACAAAGCTCATAAAGAACCCCCAGCAACCTGCATAATACTCCCCCTAGTGTTTATTGTGGAAGCGTTTCCATATCTTCCAAAGGTACAGCTGTGCCATCGCTCTCTGCTCACGGACTGTGTCAGAGGCATGGAACACAAACCGGGCAGCCTTCACAGACAGAGAGAGAGGGAGGGAGGGGAGAGAAGGAGGAGGGGGAGGGGTGAGCGGGAGAGTGAGAGAGAGAGAGAGAGAGAGAGAGAGAGAGAGGGGAGGTGCAGCCCACAGTCAGCCAGGGGTCCTGTTCTGTTTGCGGGTGCCGAAGCACAGAGTCGCCGTGGAACAGAGACGCACCTGCCCTCCACAGCCACCCAGCGCCCATCTGTCCTCCTCCACGGCCGCCTGGCGCCCCCCCCCCACCCTCCACGGCCACTCAGCATCCACCCGCACCCACCCGCCCTCCTCC
>JAODJX010000037.1:2121382-2138249 GCA_026776945.1 Isichthys henryi | reverse complement strand
GCTACATTTACATCTGTCTGATAGTATGCATGCAACATACACACTCCCGATAGTATATATGCTACATTTACATCTGTCTGATAGCTTGCATGATACATACACACCCCTGAGAGGGGTGTGATCTCTTTGGTGAGATGTACACTGTGGTGTCCCAATATTTTGTGTAAGCATTTTGTGTTCACATTTGTCAATAAGATAAATATGAAAGCATCTTTGATTTAAACTTAAACCTCGCAGATTGCTTGTGTGATAATTCATGCACGTTTGATATATAAGCCTCGTCTGTTAAACAATATCCTAAAACACTCACCAGTGTATTAAAAAGAGATCAGTCAATGTCAAGTAAGGAATACAGCAAGTGCAGACAGCAGAACGAAAATAATAACGATGAAGTGACTGAGACAGCCGCATAATATAAAATCAGGAATTCTGAATGATTCAACAAGACCAGGAGGATGGGGGTGAGAAGATGAGATGGTTTAGTTCACAGAAATATATCATAACACGCTCTCTGGAGACAAGACACATAAGCATCCCCTACACCAGATGATCACCACCTTCTATGCAGCCCAGATGAAATCTTCAACTAAATCAATTACAAAATACAATTCTGTTCTACTGTTTCTTAACCGTGAAGGCAACAGGCAAGACTATTCGCATTTAGGAGATATTGCTGTCCTTGAGATTGTGCAACAAACTCTGCTGTAATGAACTAGCAATGAGGTAGTCATGTGACCATGTTTACAGGCCCCTATGACAGGAAATCTATTCCAAATCTACTCCGGGATCAAAGCCATGGCAAGAACTGCACAGAGCATAGGATCATGTACTTAGCCGCTGCTCTGAGCCAGCTGTTCAGCACTAAAGTCTGCTTTGGGTTTAATACATTGGAAAGCCTCAAAGGGAGGAGATACTGACAATACAGTCATGATCACATGACCAGCTGGATGCGCAGGACATGATGGGCGATGGACTCAGCTCAGTGATGGTAAGAATGTGTGATAAAGTGGTGTTAGCTGGTTACCTGGTGAGACACGTGTCTCTCAAACTGTCGGCATGCAAGTTGGGCTTCAAGTCTGGTCCTCTCTAGGATCAATTCTCTTTTCTTCTGGAACTCAAGCCCTCCATCAGAAATTTCACTCTATAATATGACAACCATCAGATCCTTCATTTGAGGACATACCAGCCATAACAACTCCACAAAAAAGCCTTCACTCTAACTATCAGTCAGTAACAATAACCATCAGAGCAGACATTCTACAACATAACCATCACAGCAGACGTCTACAACATAATCATCAGAGCAGACATCTACAACATAACCATCAGAGGAGACACTCTACAACATAACCAACAGAGCAGACACTCTACAACATAACAACTATCAGAGCAGATGCTACCATAGCAACAATCAGGGCATTCACTCTACAACAAAGCAACTATTAGAACATTCACTGAACAGATCATCTATAAGCCCTACTGCAAAGAAACAAGAGCATAGTAACCTTAAGGAATACCCATACTTTCGAGTAAATACAACTGCTTAAACAATAGGTTAGAAAGCAGCATCCCTTCAGCATTTCTGCATAGCAAGTCATGACATCTTGTGCACTTCACATTTCAGATTCCTAAATCCGATATAGCTGTCCAGCAGATACATTTTCATCCATTTACCAGAGTTGCAAAAATTCAGGGAATTTTCACGTTAATTCCCATGGAAAGTTTCCAACTTCCAACTTAAATTCCCCAGCTTGACTTCCCATGGAATAGAAAGTTTCTGTAAATTTTTTGCAACCCAATTTACTATATGCTATATATATATATATATATATATATCCAGTCTAGTCATTACATACCTATAATAATACCTTAAATTGTGTATAACTTTTTACAAACCCAAAGATGCTTCTACAGTATATTGCCATGGCTAGCATATTCACTCTATAAACACAATGCTGATACAAAGCCTAACTTCAAACATAGAGTTTGTTCTTCATCTATATGAAGTTGGCACTTGAAGATGATATGAACAAGCCTGGAATTTTAGGGCTCAGACCCACAGACTGTTCTGGAAAGGCTTCAGTTGCTGTACCCTGAAGAGTTCTAGAAAGCACTGTGTTTTCAGCAGCTGCATCGTGGGTGTATTTGAGACAGAGGCGGCACACATAAGAGGCTCTGTACTGTACCTTGGGTGTAACTTGTCCATTCTCACAGTCCTGTCCGCTGTAGAAATAGGACCACGTGAGAAATCAGTCATGGTGTCTGTACACAGGCTAGTCATTTACCCATAATGAAGTGGGAAGTCACACTCACTTGAATGACTCCTCCAGCATGACCATCTTCACAGGGTACAGCTGTACTTCTGAGAGCTCGGCAGACTCCATATTCACCCTGTGTGTGTGGGGCCAAAGGACACGGGGACGTATTATAAGAATTTAACACCCTAAAATGTGGCATAGTGAGACAGCATAGTGAGACAAATATATACACAGATACAAAAGCAGCTTTATAAAATGAGATGCACTGTAGATTCCACGTTTGCAACTCAAGTGCAGAAGAAGATAAAGTGTCATGTAGCTGCTAGTCCCGAAGACAGAAAGCACATGTTCATGCAACCTTACAGGCAGACAGACAGACTGTGCACTTCCTGTGCCTGAGCCCAGCCCTGCACCTGTTGGGGTGCTGCAGTAGCTCCACCGCCTCCCTCAGCTGACTGATCATGCCAAAGTGGCTCTCCTCTGTGACCTTCGACCTGTATGACAACGGAAATGAGATAAAATCAAGGGGTCTGCAATGGTTATCACAATGCATAACAAGCTGGAATTAAACTGCAGGATTTGGGGATAAAATGTGCATTTTTAATCAGCAGCTGGCAAAAATTTTCAATAAATTGACACCTTTATGCTACCTCGTAAAATTCATTAACAATTCATCACCATAAATTTTTTAAATGTTAACACTGTGTGTACAAGCTGTTTAACATCCAATATATTCCATATATTATATTCCATAGGAAAAAGACAGAGAGGGAGGGGGGGCTGGACAGACAGGGCTGGGGGTGGGGATGGTATACCCACATGTGCTGCGCTGCCCAGCTGGGGTCTTCCTCTATCCGGAGGGGCTCGTCGAAACCTGCGGCCCGGTCCTGATGTGAGAGCACAGAGTCACCCTCTGAGCTGCAGCTGCAGCCAGGTCACCTGACCGCCACCCGAGGCCTGTGACTGGCTGGTACTCAGCGCTCCACCCTGCCACAGCGAGCGAGGGCCAGTGAGAACCCACCCCTCCCTCTCTGCTAACATCCAAACACCCCTCCCCCTTCTAAGACACAATGATCTATCCACACAATGGTGTTACAGCTCTGTCTTGCCCTCTCTCCCACTCTCTCTGTCTCTCTCTCTCTGTTTCTCTCTCCTTCTCCCCTGTGGCTGTCACATACATATGCCTCTGCAGTCCTGGGGGGATACACGCTGTCACCCCCATTGTCACATAACCGGAAAGCTGTACACCATGCTCAGTAAGGAGTGGGAAATCTGAGGGGGCATCTCTCAAGCAAAAGAAAACTGTTTTTGAAAAAGTTTGTTTATTATTATTAACATTCTGACACTTTTAATGACACTGACAGGCAGCGTGAGAGAAGTCCACGCTTGGCAGTGAGAGGGACAGGCACAGTGAAAGATGCTTACAGCAGGGAGTGAGAGGGATAGGCATAGTGAGAGATGCCTACGCTGGGGAGTGAGAGCGACTGGCAGAGTGAGAGACACCTTCGCCGAGGAGTGAGAGGGACAGACACAGTGAAAGATGCTTACAGCAGGGAGTGAGAGGGACAGGCACAGTGAGAGATGCTTACAGCAGGGAGTGAGAGGGACAAGCACAGTGAGAGATGCTTACAGCAGGGAGTGAGAGGGACAGGCAGAGTGAGAGACGCCTACGCCAGTTGGTGAGATGGACTGGCAGAGTGAGAGATGCCTACGCTGGGAAGTGAGAGGGACAGGCAGAGTGAGAGACGCCTACGCCAGGAAGTGAGAAGGACAGGCAGAGTGAGAGACGCCTATGCCTGGCAGTGAGAGGGACAGGCAGCATGAAAGATGCTCATGCCAGGGAGTGAGAGGGACAGGCAGAGTGAGAAACGCCTACGCCGGGAAGTGAGAGGGACAGGCAGAGTGAGAGACGCTTACGCCAGGGAGTGAGAGGGACAGGCAGAGTGAGAGACGCCAGGTCCTTCCCAAGAACCCTCGGCAGGACCTGACCAATCATGCGAGTGGGGTGTGCCAGAAAATATGAATAATTCAGTGTCCTGGGTGTATTCCATCATATTTTAAGCATACAGATAAATGCTCCGTGAGGTGGGGGCTGGGAAGGCCAGAAATGGAACAGGCTGCAGGGGGCGGGGACTTGCCTTGATGTAGGTGATGAATGGTGAGCTGAGTGATGGGTCCTCGTACCCGTGCCTCTCTGTCAGGTTCTCTATGCTGCGATCTGAGTTCGGCCTCTCTTGGTCCGCTGGCGAGGGGGTTAGATACAGAAATTATGGTCAGTGAAACTTAAACAACAGAGGAAATCCCTGCAGAGAGAAAACAGCTCTAGGGATGCAGCATGTCTCTGCCTGTGAGGGGGGAGGGCTCGGGCTCCTGGATGGGGTGGAAGTGGGTCAGCTTGGAAACTCCTGCCGCCCTCCTCCATAAAGATATCCACAGCTCTATTTAAACTGCCTTTAGCAACTGAGCAGAGGTGCTCGCACTGATCTCAATCAGTCCCTCTTAATGAGGCATCCAGCACACTGAGTCTTCAGAAGAGAACAGGAGATACTACCAAGAGAGACAAGACACAAAGTGGTGAGGTCCCTAGAACACACACAGCTCATGGTGTAAATGGGTTAAATTCAGAATGGTTTGTTTTTATACATTTAAAAATTGAAAACTAGAGTCTCACTGAAAAGCACCGGCTATCAAAGGCAGCTCCCATAATCCTCCTTGTGTCGACAAGCTCTTCCTGTTCTGTATCTGTACTTCCTGTTACTTATACCCCCCCATGTTTTCCCTTCCCAGTGCAGGCTGGCTCTGGCCTGCACGGGATGCTGCCCCCCAACCAACCCAGACTTCCTTCATACCAGGACTCAGCTGTCAGACAGTCTGCAGAGAGCTCACAGCTACACCTGTTACATTCGTCATGGTGACTGTATGAACACTTAGTACTTGTTAAATCCTGGGCAGAATGATATTTTAAATGGTTTGGGAAGGCCAGCATTACCATGTGTGTTATCTAATGCCTTTTCAAAGACATTTTCAGAAATAGGGACAGATTGACACTTAATTAATTCAATGTGTTGACGTTTGTTGGGGGGATCCTCCTCTGGGACCTGAACCTAAAACCACACATGTAAGTATGTAGCACAGAATACCTGATACAGTCAGTGTGTAGCAGATGGGTAACTGATACAGAAAATGTGTGGAAGGTGAGTGACTGATACAATCAGTGTGTAGTAGGAGAATGACTGTAGAGACAGTGTGTAGGGCAGGTGAGGGATTGATACAGAAAGTATGTAGGGCAGGTAAGGGACTGATACAGTCAGTGTGCAACAGGAGAGTGACTGTAGAGAAAGTGTGTAGGGCAGGTGAGGAACTGATACAGACAGTGTGTAGCAGGTGAGAGACTGATACAGTCAGTATGTAGAGCAGGTGAGGAACTGATACAGACAGTGTGTAGCAGGTGAGAGACTGATACAGTCATTGTGCAGCAGTTGAGTGATATATACAGTATATAGGGAAGGTGAGTAACGGATACAGTCAATATGTATGGCAGGTGAGTGACTCATACAGTCAGTGTATAGGAGAAGTGAGTGATGGATACAGTAAATGTGTAGAGCAGGTGAGTGACTCGCATAGTTACTGTATAGTAGGGGGTTGACTCATACAGTCAGTGTGTAGGAGAGGTGAGTGATGGATATAGTTAATGTGTAGAGCAGGTGAGTGACTCACATAGTTACTGTGTAGTAGGGGGATGACTCATACAGTCAGTGTGTAGGGTACGTGAGTGGTGGATACAGTCAGTGTGTAGGAGAGGTGAGTGATGGATGCAGTCAGTGTGTAGGAGAGGTGAGTGACGGATACAGTCAGTGTGTAGTAGGAGAGTGACGGGTACAGTCAGTGTGTAGTAGGAGAGTGACGGGTACAGTCAGTGTGTAGTAGGAGAGTGACGGATACAGTCAGTGTGTATGGCAGGTGAGTGACTCACATAGTTACCGTGTAGTAGGTGAGTGACTCATACGGTCAGTGTGCAGGAGAGATGAGTGACTCATATAGTCAGTGTGTAGGAAAGGTGAGTAATTGATAGTGTCAGTGTGTAGGGAAGGTTAATGACTAATACAGTCTGTGTGCAGCAGGTCAGTGGATGATACAATCAGTGTGTAGGAGAGATGAGTAATTGATAGTGTCAGTGTGTAGGAAAGGTGAGTGAATGTACGTACAGTCAGTGTGTAGGAGAGGTGAGTGACTCATACAGTCAGTGTGTAGGAGAAGTGAGTGACTGATACAGTCAGTGTGTAGGAGAAGTGAGTGACTGATACAGTCAGTGTGTAGGAAAGGTGAGTGACTGATACAGTCAGTGTGTAGGGCAGGTGAGTAACCAATACAGTCAGGGTGCAGAAGATACAGTAAGTGACCAATACATTCAGTGTGTTGGACAGATGAGTGACAGATACAGTCATTGTGTAAGAGGTGCGTGACTTGAACACAATCAGTGTGAAGGACAGGTTATTGTCTATCACAGGCTATGGGATACGTCTAGTGTGTTGGTGAAGTGTTTCACTTCTATCCTCACCACTGGCTAGCAGAGGTGTTTACAGCACCGTGCACAGAGACCTGAGTACCTAAGTCTCTCCCTGCCAGTACATAGCCCCTACACAGCAAGCCCAATGCTTTTCCTCCCCATGGTGACAGATGTCAATTGATAGGTTCCAGTCCAAATTGGCAGGGACTTGGAGAAGGTTGGCCCCAAGACATGTTGCATGCAGGCTCATCGGTGTATGGATATGCCCTGGAGCCTGATGCCCACAAATCAACTATGGGCAAATAGCACCACTGTCTCGTGGTCGTCTTGGGAGAGACAAAGGCTAACGGAGTAAACGCTGACAGAAAATCAACATCTCCTGCTACACAGATTACAGGTGGACATAGCTGCTCTGCAAGAAACACCACTAGCTTGACCAGGCCTGCTCAAGGAGAAAGACTAGGCCTTCTTCTGGCAAGGGAAGAGAAATGCAGAGAACATGGGGTAGAATTTGCTATCATGATCCCCTTATTGACAATTGTTGAATTAGGCGACAAGGATTCCTCTGGGAGACCATTCAAACAACAACCTTTGCAAATTTTGGGAGGAAGACCTCCAAGAATTGTGACTGATTTGAAGCCAAGTCCAAGGTGTTACCTCCCATCATAGAAGTGATGCGTGCTCACTAAGTGAGAAGTCCCTCCAAATACTCAGAGCTGCCAGGAGTAAGATACAGCAGACAGCGAGAAGACTGGCAGCAGCTCAGCCAAGACAGCCAGACTGCAACAGCAACAGGAAATATCAAAAGGATGTACAAGGGGATCGAAAAAGCTTTAGGTCCAACTCAGAGCCCCCCTCAAATCATCCAGCAGGGAAGTGATAAGTGACATAGCTAGCATATGGAGAGATGGGTAGAACACTACTCAGTACTATACACCAGAGAGAACATTGCTGTCACTTCAGCCCTTGATGCCATCCAACCTCTGCCCATCATGGAGGAGCTAGATGCTAAACCAGCACTGGAAGAACTCTGCACGGCTATTGGCAGATTAGCTTGCGGCAAAGCACCTGGCATTGATGGCATCCCGTTGGACTTGATTAAGCTCTGCAAAAACACTGCAGCCTCTATATGGCATCCTTCACTAGTGCTGGAGAGGAGCTGTGCCACAATGAACGATACCAAGATTGTCACTCTGTACAACAACTCCTATAACAACTCCAGGAGCATCTTCCTCCTTGGCAAACTCTATGATAGTGCACCTTCAGAAGTTAGCTGAGCGCATCTATCCTGATCCCAGTGTGGATGTCATGCAGAACGTTCAAGGAGAAGTGCAGAGGACAGCAGAAACCCCTATGTATTGCCTTCATCAACCTCATAAAAGCATTCAACATGGTTAGTGCGGATGGGCTCTTCAATATCCTTCTGAAAATTGGATGCCCCCCATAGCTACACAACATGGTGATATGAAGGCAACCATCCTGTATGAGGGCAGCATGTCTGAACCCTTTGACATCAAGAGTGGTGTGAAGCAAGGGTGCGTCCTCTTCTCTCTGCTCCTCAAGCATGCTTTTGAGACTTCAACTGAAGGAGTGTACCTACACACCAGATCTGATGGGGGAGTGTTCAAACTTGCAAGATTGAGAGCTAAAACCAAGGTATGCAAGGTCCTTGTCAGAGACATGCTCCATGCTGATGATGCTGCATGTGCCTCACGCACTGAACAACAAATTAAGTAGCTCATGAACAGATTCTCATAAGCCTGCAAAGACTTCAGGCTCACCATCAGCCTGAAAAAGACCAACGTGTTGGGTCAAGATGTGGATACTCCACCAGAGATCACCATCAACAGCTATGATTTAGATGTTTTCCACCAGTTCACCTACCTTGCATCCATCAGCAAAAACTTATCCCTTGATGTCACAACCAACCAGCGCTTAGGGAAAGCTGGAATAACTTTTCGCTGACTTACCACCCATGTCTGGGAGAATCCAAAGCTCACAATCCTGACAAAAATGGCCGTGTACAATGCCTACATCATCAGCAAGCTCCATTGTGGCAGTGAAACATGGACAACATACGCCAAACAAGAGCAGAAACTGAAGAGCTTCCACATGTGCTGCCTTCGTCGTATCCTAGAGATCATGTGGCGTGTAGTACCAAATGCCCAGGTTCTCGAATAAGCTGGATAATCAGTTCAGACAACGCAGGCTGTGCTGGCTTGGCCATGTGCTCTGAATCAAAGATGGCCGTATACCGAAGGACATCCTCTACAGCAAGCTAGCCTCTGGCAAGAGATCTGATGACCTCCCCCAGCTGCACAAGCATGCCTGCAAGCGTAACATGATATAAACATTGAGTGCTGGGAAGATGTAGCAGCAAACTGCAGCAGATGGAGCAGTGGGTTCCAGAGGCAACTTAAGGCGGGAGACAAGAGGAGAACCTGGCTGAAAAAAGAGAGCGAAACGGAAGGTGTACTCCTGCAGAGACAGCTCTGCAACCACCCACACCTGTATTCGATGCAGCAGAGAGTGCCACTCCTGAACTGGACTAATCAGCCACAGCTGACGTTGGTTCAACCGTGATGTCGCCATATCCCTAAACAACAACTAGGGCATATCATCCATGGTTGACTTGAATGATAAAGGCCATTAATAGGACAGGTTAGTGACTGATACAGTCAGTGTGTAGGGGAGGTGAGTGATTATATGAGTTACTCACCCGTCAGAGCGCTGATGTGTTCGCTGGAATCGTCTTTGCTCAGGCCGTCTTCCTCAGTGATGTGGGACATGGGGGCGCTCAAGCTCAGGCTGTCCTCATCCGAGGGCTGGAATGAGACCCCCGGGGGATGTTAGCAACCCCCTAACCCAACATGTTCAGTGTGCACAACCAAATACTGCTGCACTCAGCAAAAACGCACTGTCCCATACTCTACGGACCTGACCCCAAAAGCTCACCTCTGCACTACAGTGCCCTATAGCTTGAGGACACCTCAGTGTAATTCCAAGCAATAAATCCCAGCAGGTGGAGTCTCTGTGTGTCTGTGAGCCGCCAGTACTGGCTTCGTTCCCCTTTCACGCGATACATTTCAGCTGGTCAAGCTTACAGAAACAACTGTCAAGCTAAAGCATGCATAGGGAAACATCCAGACCACGCCCACCTTCCTGCTTGTGCCAGGCTGGACCCCCGGTACCCAGTCCCAGGGCTCACCATGTGGTCAGATTTTTGCATATGATTATGCCTATGGGGTTACAGTGCCTGCTGTTTTAAGGGACCTTTTTAAAGCGCTCAGAGGTGCTCACAGTGTAAACTAAGGAGTAATGAGCAGATAGTGCACCATTCTGCAGTACTTGCGCTTCATTAACCCCCGTGATCAAAGCAAAAGTCTATGAAGGTAGGAGTGTGACCTTCTAAATGTGGCTTGGTGTGCTGTAGATGTTAAAGGCTCAACTGAAGAGAGACCAGCACTTTCCCTTAAAACACCGACACAGAATCCAGTGATTAACATTTCCGTTGTATGATGTTCGAGAAAAGAGACAGAGAGAGGAAGGGGGGGGGGGGGGTAGGCTGTCAAGGGCGCTTAGAGACAAACACATGTGAGAAACACCCATGTATTGTAGCAGTGTTACCAAAACAATCACATGCAGGGAATCACTCAGGGAAGACAGGCAGGTCTGCAATAACGGGCTTCGATGAATTCACATTGTCCTATCCCCAAAGAGACACACAGCCGGTCTGTGCACACAGACGCGTGCAGAAGCATGCACACAGACACACACACACGTGTACACAAGCATGCACACAGAGCAATCCCCACACACATACATAGACGCACACACATACATACACATGCGTTCATACACCTACCTCAGTGGTCGATAGCCGTTTGTCTCCATTATCACTGCCAACTCCAGAGTCGGTGTCGTGTTTCTTATTCTGGTCGATGTCCTCAATGCTGGAGAGGATGAGGCACAGAAGACCATGGGTTAGATGGGGGAGAGAAGACTGCAGGTTAGTCAGAGGAGCCAGAGGCGCGGTCGGAGAAAGTGGGGGGAGAGCGGGGTCTCCCTCCAAGCTCCGAGAACAGCACGGCGTCTCTCTGACTCTAGTCTGCTCGCTCAGTCACTCACTGCAAGGAGGCATCCTGCCTGGGAGGGGCTGCGAGGAGCATCCTCACACTCACACACACCGTAACACACTGCAACACACGCACACACACAATAAGGCTGACACACATGGAGCCCGCCCACTCCCTGAGATGTGAGCCAATCAGGTATCTGACAGGTGAGCTGAGTGACAGCTATCAATCCATCAGTCCCTCTGTAAGTCACGGCAGTCTGGGAATCACCGTGGTAACCAACCTTCCAGCTGCCGGCCGGGGCAGATTTAGCCTCTCCATCACGGGCAGGTAGAGTAGCTCAGAGCCCTTGTCATGGCGACACGCCTCCATGGTCAGGTACTTGAATATGTGCACCTTTCCTTTGGTGCAGATCTATGTGGGAACAGCAGGACTAATGAGCAGATCTCATAGACAAACACGCAATAGCACTAGCTGTCAGACTGGGAGAAGCAGACAGCGGTATGTGCGGGCTCTGCCAACCTGTGCAGGCGGATTCTGCAGTGGGTTGTTCTCCAGCTGCAGGGACTGCAGCTGCACCATCTTCCTGTAACAGATGGGGATGGTGGACACTTTGTTGCAGGAGAAGTCAAATTTCACCAAGGGAAGTTCTGCCAGATCTGAGTGAGGACATGAAAGGAGAGGACAAGAGAGGAGAGGAGGGGAGGAGAGGGGAAGGGAGGAGACAAGAGCAGAGTAAATAGGAGGAGATGAGAGGGGAGGGGTTGGGATAGAAGAGAAGAGAAGAGAAGAGAAGAGAAGAGAAGAGGAGAGGGGAGGGAAGGAGGGGAGAGGAGGAGAAGACATGAGAGGAGAGGAGCGGAAAAGTAGGGTGGAGAGCAGAGGGGAGGTCAGGCTTTGATCCTGGGAGCAGACAAGGATCTGTTAACACAACTCTAAGACCATCCATTCATTTATCTTCCCTAAACTCCACCCTGGAGCCTATCCAGGCAGCACAGGGCAAGGGACATCATGGAAGGGATGCCATAGTCACTCATGTTTAATGACTGTAATGCGTATCAAAGACTACTGTAATGACACAGGGTCTGACACAGAGACACCATCAAAACCATCACTGACATGGTAAAACATATTTAACCCCCCCGCCCCACCCCAGCTGCGTTTTCCAAGCTGCTGAGCCGGCAGGCAACACAGTTGTTCTACAAAGGGAGCACCCAGGTCTCACCACACATGAACCTCTGAACACGAGTCAAACTAGCCAATGGCTGCGACTGAGTGCTTAGGTCTGCAAACACCGCTGTAGTAGCAAGAGCAGGTATATCAGCAGGAACAGTAACAGAAACAGGATCAGCAAAAGAGCAGCTTTTACAGCAGGAGCAGTAACAGAAACAGGATCAGCAAAAAGAGCAACTTTTACAGCAGGAGCAGTAACAGAAACGGGATCAGCAACAAGACCAGCTCATGTTGACCTTAAGCCCACTAGAGAAAATCTATGATTGTGATTCCAGGGGTGAAACAGAGGGTACCAGTTCAGCAGAGGGAGAGCATTCACACCTTTGAGGAGATGAAGAAGGCTTTTCTCAATACAGTGCTTCCTCGGAGGCTGCATCAAATGACTATCATATGACAGTCTGCTCTGGGGCTGAATTTAGGAATGAATGCATTCAGGAATGAATGCAGTCTCGTAGAGCTTCTTTCCAATCATCATCATGTCCTGTAGCTGACACAAGCTGACTCGCTTGCCCAGAAAAACCCTGGAATCCTCATCAGCTACAGAAATACTGCATTCCATGGTATTAATCTGTAGAGCTATTTTACAGCAGGGGTCAGGTGCATAAGTATTTGCATAAGTGTGGGTGTTTGTAAGTAATTGTTCCTGTGTGTCAGTCTTTCTCTGTACTCAGTGGTTTAAAGGACACCTAGTTACAGACAGACATAGGACTCTGAGGAGAAAGAGAGGCAGGATTTGGGCTTCATCTCCTCCTTGATTTCCCTGGGGAAGGTGATTTTTAGGCAGTCAATTAATATCTTATCTCCCAGTCAAATGCCTATCATTAAACTCCATCATTAACCCTCAACTATCCCAAGTGAGCAAACCACTTAGGACAATTCCTGCAAATTATTTTTGTATAACCAGTTGGCAGAGCTGATGTTTCACATTCCAGAGCTGAAACTTGTAAGAACACTTGAAAGAGCCTATTTGGCTTTGATTGGTGATTAATAGCAGCAGCACTGCAGCTCAGATGTTTCCATATCTGTACTACAGTCACTATCCCAAAGCCCACAGAGCTTTTTTTCAGAGGCGACTTTCGTCAAAATTAAGTAATTATAGTCTAATGTTCATACAGTAGTCATTTAAGGCCTGAACAGATATTAGTGAAGAATAAGTAAAAGGTCAAAGCAAAGGTTAAACACTCCACAGAGACTATAGAGGTTAAACATTCATATATTTATAAGTCACTTAAACATATTTCTCGTTCCTCATTGAGGACCTTTCACCCCATGCATCCTTCCGTCAGTCCCCCACCTCAAACATAGTCCAGAGATCAGGTCACACTTCACCTTCCACCAATCATATTTCAGCATAAAGCACAACTACTGGAATGACCCATTTGGGTGGAGTAAAAGCAGAGCCAAAGACAGGAAAAATGCATGGAAAAATAAACCCTCCCTACACTCAGTTTACCCCCCCAGATCCACATTGCACAGGGGGGGCTGTGAGATTGGCCTCTGCTCTGGGGAAAGGTGACATCCCTTCTTAAACAGTGAACAATGTTCTACTCAGGCCAAGATTATTGCATTTATGCTGAAAGGTGCTGAAACACCAGGCTGTTTCATCTGCTCTAATCATAAGGCAGCTTCTCCTGCTCACCTGCCTCCTTTGGCCTCTTTAAAGTGAGTTGTTTTGGTCACTTACCTTACTTGAGTTTTTTAAAGCCATTTGATTGATCACTAACTATTACTGGGCTTTTGAAGCCATTTTATTGGTTAATCAACTTCTCTATGCTCTACAAGGCCCTCTAAATACTAAACATCTCATTTATGTTTTTAAAGCCATTCTATTGGTCTGTCATCTCATTTGTGTTTCTTAAAGCCATTCTATTGGCTACTTACCCTCTGGGAGAATGCAGAGCTGGTTCCTCCGCACATTGAGCTCCCTCAGGGCCTTCAGCCTGCCAATGTGGCGGGGGAGGGCGGTGATCTCATTACAGCTGACATCCTGTGTGAACAGTACGGATAAGGGAAGCGTCTCATGGCAACACTGCAGACCAACCGCACAACCAATCACCATGCTTCCAGCAGGAGGAAACAGCAGGAATGGTGACTGTAACCAGAAGTTTTGTTGAGCTGGCCTATCCCTAAATAAACTGTCTTGCCCTGTCATTCACAGCACCTACAGCTGCTCACAAAACCCACCACACTCTCAAAAATGCACACTTGCAGCCATCCAGGAAGAACTGAGATTAAAATAACGAAGCTGTAACCCTGGGTCAGAAATAGCAACGTAATGCTGCCACCACTTGCTACTGTAGGTCATGGGATAGGTGACCCTCAATCTGCCAGGCTTTAAAAGACCTTTACAAATTTCACAGTGTGGGACAGTTTGACTGTTGTAGGTCATGGATTTAAAATTAAAATAAAAAAATGGGTATTTATCACATTTTGGGGACATTAGGTCCCCACAAAGTAAGGTATACTTGGACCACACAACAGGTTTGTAATTATGTCTTTGTGGGGACTCTCCATTCATTTCTATGGGGAAAACTCTAATCCCAACATGATGACCTTACCCCCTACCCACCCCTAACCGTAAGCATAAGTAACCAAACAAAATACGAAACTGTGGCATTTTTAGTTTCTTGATTGCATTCACAGATTTTTGTCGGGACCTGAAAAATGATCCCTGTGGCGTCAGAATAACAGGGTTTAATTATATTGTGGGGGATTCAGTAGACACACACACCAGAGTAAACCTGAAAACACAGCCAGACACACATTACACAGAGCTACACACACACTAAACTAAACCACTGTGAAACAAAACAGAAGTGCACAATCAAAGTTGTGCGTGCGCGCACACACACACACACACACACACACACACACACACACACAAGTTGGTCTTCCTATCTAAATGGGGACTGTCCATTCATTTCTATGGGAAAAACCCTAATCCCAATCACGACACCCTTAACCCCTACCCAAGCCTAACCTTAACCATAAGTAACCAAACAAAATACAAGATTTTTACTTTTTTGATTGCATTCACAGATTTTTATAAAGCTGAGGTTATCCAAATGGAGACCTGAAGAAGTGTCCCCAAAAATAAGGAAGTTCCAGGTTTTACCGCACTTTGAGGACATTTTGGTCCGCAAATGTGATCTATGCAAACCCACACACACACACGCACACACACATACACAACCATACACGATCATAGTGCCACTTGCAGGCAGAGACACGTACCAGCTCCATGAGGCCGCTGAGCTGGCCGAGGGCCTCAGGAAGGGAGCCCAGCTTGTTGTTGCTGGCGTTGAGCACACGGAGGGGCAGGCCACACACACACGCTGGGAGTGTCGACAGCTGGTTCCTGCTGCAGGGAAATACATGCAAACACATCAGCACCACGAGTCTCTTCATGGGACAAACACACAGGAAGTGACACTCCAGCACCAATTCAAGCTGTAAAAATATAATGCCGTCCATGGGGTCAGATGTAATGTTTAACATGGGAATTTTGCAATTTACAAAGCAGTTTTGTAGCTACTTTTGGTTTCTACTTTTTACGGCTTACATGTGCCAAGCCGTGGTAAGTTCATATTTTGTCGTTTTAAATATAAAAATAAACTGTAAAAGTAGATAGAAATCTCATCACCCACGGCTCAAATAATCCATCAAACAAGCTAATGAATGAACAGCTAAATAACAATCTTGCTGATTCCCTATAAAGTGTTAAGCTAAATCCAAATGTCTTCAGAATCTCTCTTTATCAATATACTTTTTGCATGTTTGCCTTTACATGTACAGGAAAATATTAATTCCCATAAATTCCCATGGAAAGTTTTTCAATTTCTTCAGGAAATTCCAGGAATTGGCATCGCTAGATGGAAGTAAACATGGCAGAAAGCTTTCGCCATGGAGGGGGTGGCTAAGAGGAATGATCCCAATAAAGGACACCTTAGAAGCAAAGCTTTAAAGTCAGCCTCATGAGTGAGCCTGGCACTTAGCATGCAGTCTTGGAAATACAAACGGATTCCAGAGAAATGCGGCAAGCGGGAAAAATCCAGCTAATTGAAAAAAAAGTTTGATCTCATAAAATAAACAAACAGAAGCGCTGAGTCACATAAGCATGTCATGCCTCACGCCTGCTGGTATGGAGGAGGCCCAGGCTGCATCCAAGATTCAGGGCACTCAGTAAAATGGGGGGGGGGTGACACCACTGCAATCCGGAACGTTCAGGTAGATTGCGGAGTGTCTGCTGCCCGTTTACGGCCGTGGGGGGTCTGAGAGGTGGAAGCAGCGTAGATGGGCCCTTTTCAATGGTAGCTTTCCAAGGGAAATCCCCACTGCTGATTCCAGAGATAAGTTTCAGCCCCTGGCTGGTCTCATGTGGAACAGGCCCAGGCACGATCAGACCGATGTACGATAAGGTGATGCTTGATGCTTGATGAGGAACGGTTACATACTGCAGGACCGTGCTTGTGGGCACAGGTCTCAGTGTGAGACATGGACAGTGAACACGTTTCCTTTCTCAATTAATTCTCTCGGGTTTTTACCACATATGACAAATAAACAAGAAAAAACCAGTGATAGCTGGCCAGTACGCTGCATGTACCAGGTGTTACATGGTAATGATCTCACCAGCATGCAAACTAAAACCACACAGGGCAAAGCCACAGGTTGGGCACGCAGACAACAAACAGGCACAAAGGTGTCCATCCATCCATACATTTTCCAAACTGCTTATCCTTACTGGGTCGCGGGGGGTCCGGAGCCTATCCTGGAAGCAATGGGCACGAGGCAGG
>JAODJX010000037.1:2069034-2092370 GCA_026776945.1 Isichthys henryi | reverse complement strand
TAAATATATGTATATGTATATATAACTGTATTTTTAAAAAAAGCATCATACGTTTTCAACCTAATACGGAAAGCTAGCATGTGGGCCAGAATAGCCGGCTTTGCTTCAAAGGGCAGGAATGTGACCAGTGACCGTCCCGCATCTCCCTCCAGCACGCCGTTTACCTTCCATCACACGGCGTCTGAGTTCCCGCAACCAAGCCAACTTATTTATAGACTGCAAATAACAGGCACGAATGATCGGGATCCATGTACTATGATATACACTTGTTCCGATAGGTATCGAATGTTACTGTATGTTTTCTGCACTCGTCGCAGGTTTAAAACGAGAGAACATGAATATGATCATTTACGGTGCTTTACCTGCCTCCACCGTGTCAGTCAGGTCGTGGTTCGCTGCGCTTCTCGGGAATTCTTTCAGTTTTCTGGCGCTGAGGTTTAAAAAGCCCGAGTTGGCCGCCTCTTCAAAAGCCCTTTCCAAACCCCTGTTAAGGGGCATGTTGTTTTGGGAACCCAAATTACTCTGAACCGAGCCAGAAGCGAGCTGGGGATGGGGACGGGAGTCCGGTCCCAGCGTCGCCATTTTCACCTCGGCTTTAATACGAATTAAGCGCTTCTCGATTTTTGTATCCACTTTTTTCTGCGATGGAGACTTGAACGGTTAGCCAGTTTCCTTTCCTAGTGATTTTCCCGACCTCTGCGGCTGCGCTATTACTGTACAACATTGAACCCCAGCCAAGGCTAAAGCACGCAGAAACTGGGCGTTTTGCGACGCCTGGCGACGATGCAGAGAATTGCACGTCGCATTGTGTTTTTCATCGAGCAGTGGAGGATAGGCCTTCAAAAAACATCTTCACAAAAATGACGCAGCAGTTTGGCCGCAATCATGAGGCATTTAAAACTTTGCTATTGTTCATACCAGTACAAAGATCCAAAATTATTTTCTGAGGACATCGGTGATGTTGTTAGCTTTTACTGTGAGCCAATTATGCTAAGTTGTTTTGTATTTCCTGCTTAACATAAATCACGACTGATGTTGGCTACCCTTGTGACACACACCACGGTTGCCAACTCTTACGCATCTGGCGTGATACTCCTGCTTTGGGAATCTTAAGCTAGCTCACACAAGAAATCTAACGGCAAATCTACATTATTCTATTAATCCATTAATTCCATCAAAAGTGTTGAGGCAGTTTGCAAACCCTACAAACTATTTACAAGGAAATTAAATTGTTACATGTTAATGTGAGTGCAGATTTGTCTCAAATTGAAAATGTCATGCCAGCCAGCTGACCAAAGTTGGCAACCCTGTACACAATGTTCTGCTTTTGAAGCCATGGCAAAACGTTGTAAGTTTCTGGGAAACGTTTTAAGAATTCAGGAGGACACGCTTCACATCACCCTGACTTCATGACCACGTTCAAAGGGGATGAGCTCATTTAGACGACAGAAAAGAACATTTTTGGAAGGGTGCATGTTCCTGCTGGTTGTGTTACCCAGTGTTGTCTTTTTAAATAGTGATAAGTGTGGCGTGAAAGACGGTCTTTTTCATGACAACAGAACGGACAGGCTGACCCTCGTATTGGCAGTATGGAGGACTTGGCTACTGAAACCGTTAACCTTAGACGTTTCCCTGGATCTTAGGAAGGAGCTATCTCTGTTCGACTCAGCAACTTTTAAACTAGTCCACCCCAGCCAGTGTTGCCAGGTCCAGCAAAAATCTCCAGCCCAAGGTCTGCTTAAAATCCCCCCCGCGGAAACTGACACTAGGCCAGTGGTTCTCAAAGTCGGTCCTCAGGCCCCACTGCCCTGCTTGTTTTCCATCTATCCCTGCCCTATACACTGCTGATTACCTGGATCAGGTGTGTTCAGTCAATCAGAAGCTGGAAGACAGCTGGGGCTTGTGTGTGGGGCAGGGATAGCAGGAAAACAAGCAGGGCAGTGGGGCCCGAGGGCCGAGTTTGAGAACCACTGTACTAGGCTAATATTTGAAATTCCATTGTATTGTATCTTGAAGAAATAAACGGGTATTTTGCATGCTGATCACATTCAAATGTTCAACATGTTAAAACCACAGTTAAACACAACATAGACCATGGTTCTCCAACTCCGGTCCTGGAGAGCTACTATTCAGTAGGTTTTCTATCCTACTTGGCTTCTGATGAACCACAACAGTTCTCAGGTAAATACCAGGAGCAGGTGTGGCTCATCAGAAGCCAGACAGGATAGAAAACCTACTGGACGGTAGCCCTCCAGGACTGGAGTTGGAGACCCCTGACATAGACGGATGCCTTTGGGTGGAGTAAAATTCTAAATTCAAGACAAGTATACACTCATTTACACATATGTAACAGTTGTATTGCCTTTTAAATAGTCTGTAGGGTCTGCAAACTACCCCAGCGCATTTGATGCAGCACATTTTTGGTTTATAATGGAATAAAATGTCTTTTCCGTAAGATTGCGAGTGTCCCGCCAGATGCGTAAGAGTTGACGGCCCTACTTTGCGTGTGCGTCTGTCGGTGGTTAGCGATTCAGCGCTGCTTGCATTCGTAACTATTAAGTTTTTTCCCTTTGCAGACCGTTGCTGCGGAACATTATTAAAGCAGCAAACGGTATTTCAAAAAAGCCCGATTGGGCGGGAAAATCGCGGACCTGGAAACTGATCATCAGCAGATATTTAGGACCAGGTTACAGAATGAAGGCCATCCACACTTAAAGAGTAATGTTTGCAAAACAGTGAGTTTTATCTGCATTTTCCCTTTACGTTTCCATTTTCGCTTGTGGAGTCCTGAGTTAATTCCTGTCCTTAACTTTATTGTCAAAAATTCTGCCAAGCTCTCCGTAAGTTTGTAATTTGCTTCGCATTTTGACAAGAAAATAAACATAAACGTTTATTTTAAATACCATTTTAAGCGCAGAATTAGTCGGTGTCCCCGTAAGTGTTTATTGTATTATAACTATAGGTAATAATTACTATGGTTATTTTACTTCATATTATTTATTTAATATTATATTGCCTTCAGAACCAGGTGGCAGCAAAACCAGAAAAACAAGAAAGAAAAAAAAAAAACTTTTTGCTCCCGCTTCCTCATTAAAAGCTCATATAATGAATCGCGGAAAGTTTATTAATTTTAATAAACTGAATATGGGACATGCTTGCGTGAAGGGCGGAATTAATTTAGCAGAAGTAATATAACAGTGAAAAACGTCGTGGTTCGATGTAAATGTTGACTCAGCGGTGTATATTCCTCTTAAATTCCAGGAAAATACTAGTACTAGGCAAAAGTATATAAAATATTAAATACCGTATTTATTTGTTTGCAGGTTTATTTCTGCCTTGTATATGTTTTTCACTACTGAAGCCCATGCCCTGTCCTTCAGACTAGTCAGACAACCTCGTGAAAATACCGTCGCCCGCTTCACTCGTGGCTTTATCTGCGCATGCGTATAGCTCCGTATACTGCAATAATATCTGGACCCGTGGTTCTGCCTTATACAAGTGAATAGCTTTTGTGCACGTAATACAAATGATATGAAATATTTCTATGGCAGGAAGTCGTGAAGGAACCGTCTGCAAAGGCTGTAAATGTCACACAGACTTTTCTTTTTGTTTATCGAGTCTAAATGACTTTTATGAATATCTTACAATTCAATGTGAACCAGCTACTGGCTTCCTGATTTGAGTACAGTCCAGGAGTCAGTTTTGAATAAGAGGAACTGAACGAAACAAGTCCAGGAACTGAAATTAGTTACAAATATATGTAGCCTATGTACAGTAAGAGACGGAGAAATGGAAAGTAAATATTATCACAATGAAAGAGGTTTCTAAAACCAATCCTGCATGTAATTATACTAAAAAATAAATGAACTAGCTTTCAAAGGGGGCAGATTTCTATGGATTGAGTTCAGTGGAACCAGGAAGTAGATAGTCAACCAGACTAGATCATCTAAACAGGTTCAGTTTGTAGAGCAGCAGAATCTCAGGGATGGGATGGACCAGTTCAGGAATGAATGAATAGATGTTCCATTTATATGGCACTTTTCGTGACCAATGGGGAGCACCCACCTGAATGTTGCAATGCCAGCCATTCTGCACCAGTATGCTACCTACACAGTAGCTCAGGTGGTGATGCGGCAGGAGAAAATTCACCAATTAAATATGAGGGATGATTAGGATTTCAAAGAGTCACATTGGGTAGTTTAGCCTGGGCATCAGGGTACCATCCCTGCTCTTCTATGACCTTAGAGAGTCAGGGCCTTGGTTTTACATCTCTTCCAAAGGACGGCACCATTTCTACAGCATACTGCACTGGGGGCATTGGGATCCACCCAGACCACAGGATAAGAAAACCTGTTGGCCACACCAACACTTCTTCCTGCAACAACCCAGCTTTCCTAGTTGGCCTCTCATCCAAGCAGTGGGCAGGCCCAAATCCGCTTAGTTTAGGTGTATTACTTACTCTGAACTGCAGGTGGTATGATTACAACCCACTTAGTTTAGTGGGTTACTGCTCTGTGCTATAGTGAATGTGACAGGATTGGCAGAAGGGAGGTGCAGGCAGATATCAATCCCTCACTCATCTCACTAAAATTTCCATCACCTTTACATACGCCCTCCGCAACACAGCTGTGCTCGTGAGGTTAATGTGGCATCAAATTATCAAGAGAACTCAAAGCAAATTATATTATCGGCAGCCTGTCAGTAGGGTGGGGCTGCAGAGTGGCTGTGTGTGTGTGTGTGTGTGTGTGTAATCAAGCAGAAAGGACCTCCACCCACCTGCCTGGTCCCAGCAGAGCAGATGCACTGTCACTGCTGTGCATGTTCAGGTAACCCAGCTACACCTGGACGTGTCTCACCTGTCCTTGACAAACTGGCGAGGGCCACAACAGGCCTGTGGCACCAGCATACTGAGTGAGGTCACTCTCTGTCACCTCTGCAGTCGGTCTTGACCAGAACCTAACAACTTTCTTTGCTTTTTTGTGTCGCAATTTATTAAAGAGCAAATGAGCTTCAACTTAGTGTGATTCTGCTGTTATCAGCACAGTGGTTTTATTTTATGTTGTTTCTGAGGCATGCAGACATCATTTCCAGTTCCTGTCCAGCCCATGTGTGTCTCACACACTGGGCCAGTTTAAGCTCTGCTATCCGCTGCAGTTCAGGACAACTAAACAGCAGCTATTCCCTCCTTCGCGTCTTCTCACCTTTTCCTTACCATAGCACTAATGCTGACAGCTACAGTGATGGGTGGGTGAGCCAGTTGGTCTCTCTGATATTCAGTGGAAATTCCCAGGTAAAGTTTTCCTTCCTGTCAGAGCATCGTGGCCAGCTGGGAGGGATAGGGAAGTTTCCCATAACGATTTGAGAAGTTTGTGCTACTGTCTCACATTTCGAGAAGGGCACAGAGAAAGGTTCGGAGAGTTACTTGACATTTCTGTGGGTTCTGTGGTCTTCCCAGACGTGTTTCCTTCTGCTTTATCTGTCCTCCTATCAGAGCGTTTGCTGGTGGTCACATGACCAGCCCAGTGCACACACCTCCATCCCGTACTCTACACTATAGCCAAATATAGTTCTCCTTTACCAACATATGCTGCTTATTTTGTTTTGCTTTCCTTTTTTCTCTCAAAGTTTATTGAGTTAATTTTATTAGCGACTCTACAGCATTTCTGCTTCTAGGCCATGGTCCTGCTCCTGAGGTGCTCATCACGCAGCTCTTGATCAGGCTCTCCAACGAGTCCTGTGCTGGAGGTCTTCATAAGAAAGAACTATCTCAGTCTCAGCAGTACACTGGCTGCAGGAGGCTCCAGCTGCAGCGGGTCCAAGCGGGAGGAATCACCCCCATTTGTGGCTGAATTGGATCGGGGGAGTGTTCCCCACCATCAGAGAAGTCCGGTCTTCCGGCGCTGGAAACCTCACACAGGGATGCCCCCAGTCCTGCTACCCGGATCCTCCCGCACTGGGGAGAAGCCCCACTGTGCCTCGCTCTCATCTGGCCTGAACCGATTCCTGAACACCTTGCTCCAACATCCTCTCAGCGCCCAGCCCAGTACACCCAAGGCTTTCATCAGCTCCAGCACCAGCCCACCACCAGGTATTTCCTTTCCATTCGCTGGCAGCAGCAGCAGCAGCAGCAGCAGCAGCATGGGGCGTGGACAGGGTTGTGTGTTCGGATCCCTAGAGGGAGAGTCTCTCTGTTTAAAGATAAACAGGCAGCAGGTGGCATGAGGAGACAAATCAGCATTGTGCCCCCCAGGGAAGGACGTTTACTGCAGCGTGTGGCTGCACTGCAAACTTTGATAAGTATAGTAAGTGACTGGAACAGCTTAACATGTTGCATTGTCCTTGGTTTATAGGTAATTCTGGTAAAGTACTTTGATAACAGGAAGAAGACTAGGGCCCTTTGTGAGACCAACACATTCACATTCTTAATACTCACTGTTTAACTTACATTAAGGCTTCAGCCGTGTGAATGGGTTAAACGATACCATTAATTTACCTCTTAAAGTGCTTGTGTAAAAGCAATCAGCAAGGCTGTAGAGCGGAGCTGAGAATCTTTTTAAAATCATTACAGTTATCAGTACAGTTATGATACTTATACACGTGGCCACTTTGCAGTCAGCTCTTCTTCACTATGGAGCTATGAGCTTAATGAGAAAACCCACTGGTGCAGCAGAAGAATAGCTTGGATCCATGCCCACTGTCTCAGCTGTGCCGTGCCAGAGCGATTATCCATATCTCAGCTGTGGCCAATACTCTCCTTGAGGAGGGTTTAGCCACACCCAGTACCACAGCCGTGCCAAAGATCCCCCAAAGCGAGGGTTTAGTCACACCCAGTACCACAGCCGTGCCAAAGATCCCCCAAAGCGAGGGTTTAGCCACATCCACTGCCACAGCCGTGCCAAAGACCCCCCAAAGCGAGGGTTTAGCAACACCCACTGCCACAGCCGTGCCAAAGACCCCCCAAAGCGAGGGTTTAGCCACACCCACTGCCACCTTTGTGCTAAATATCTTGCCTATGTGTGATGATTTAGCTGCACTCATAATTTACGATGTATCCTGTAACCACACCCATACACCCTTAACAGTTATAACATATTTATTGTTTTACAATTGTTTAACATTATCCTATTTATTCTATACCTCATACTATACTTCTAAATAATCTGAGTTTTCTCTGGAGCTTCAAAGATTATTCACAGTAAGTTCATCTCTCTAGTGTGCATCGCTCACTCCTTGTTTCAGCAGTGTTCCATTCCCCAGTCATCCTTACATCTGTATATATACGTGAAAAACATGATTTTAAGTTGTTTGGCTAATTAATGGAATGAGAAATGGACAATTACCATTCACTGCAATGCCTTTCCCTGTGATACTGTACTTTTCACTGTATTACCATTAATTATACCTTTTACCATAATACCTACACTATACAGTTTTTCACTCAATACCTTTCACTGTATTTTCTTTCACTGTATTGCCTTTCACTGTATAATTTTTCTGTGTAATGCCTTCCACTATTACCTTTTACTGTAATATCTTTCACTGTAATTTTCATTGTAATACCTGTCACTGTAATGTTTTTTCACTGTATAATTTTTCACTGTAATGCCTTTCAATGTATAACCTCTCTCCCCTCTAACACTATGTTTCAGGACTCACAGAAGCACCTCACAGAGGAGCACATTCTTCAGAGCAGATCCACAGGATCAGCAGAGACCTGGATAAGGTGAGACGGGAGCAGGAACTGACACACATAACATACTGTAGAAAGCTGAAGTTGCAGCACTGGAGGGAATGTGCCTGCGTCTGTGTTTTCCTGCCCGCTGGAGCCTCTTTATTCTTTATGATGTTTGTAGTCACCTGTGCATCTGTTTGATATAAATAAACATGTTCTTATCTAAATGATGCATTTGTCATGCTTTTCTGTGCTCACCTGCACCCTGCAGGAGAACGCCCACTTCATCGTGGTGGACATGGTACTGGAGGTGCTAGAGGAGGCTGTGTGGGCATGCCGGACACAGAAGGGGCCCCGGCTGGCAGGGAGGCGTGGCCAGCGTAAGCCCAGGCACAGGGCCAGCGCTCAGCTCACTGCACCCACCGCAGGTCAGCCGACACCTGCCGCCTCTATCCTGCCCTGAGAGCATTATGTGATCCAGAGGGATCTGCTGAAGCTCTCTGCTGCTCTGTCGTTACCTAGACATCCATCCCGTGGACTCAAGCCCCATCTTCTCCCAGGCAAAACTCCCTAGAGACCAGGCATGTGACCCAGGTGACTGTTATGAGGCCAAGAATGAAAGCAAATTAACATCAGAGTGACATCATTACTGGGCCAGTTGACACAAACCCCCGCCTCGCATAATTATTGCTTTCTTTTTTTCTCTCGAAGTTTATTGAGTTGCTAACTTCTAGCTGTTTGGCTTGAATGTGAGAGTTTTTTGACTTCCTTCGTCTTGCTTGGGTGGGGCTTAATGTTACTCCTGGTTTTATGGCCACATGTGGCTATAGTTAACACTATTCCAACACCTACTGTACAGGTAGCTTAGTGGTTCTGAGCAAGATTGAAGGGCTGGATCAAGTTCCTGCTGTAGTAGAAAGGCTCTTTATATTTGTCCATTCAGACTATTATGTAAATTGGTTGTGGTGATGATGACGATGGTGATGAATCATACTTCTCACTTTGTGATGCAGGCTGTGGGACTGACCAGATATCTGCCACTGGAAGCGCTGACTCTTCCCCACCGAAGTAAGAGTGCCCCCCTCTCATAGAGTACACAGGATTGACTATAATCCTACACCGAAACAGAACTTGGTGTAGCTTGCATAACAGAGAGCTCTTCACATTTCCTCTTACGGAACTCTTGGTGATTTTGTTCTTTGTCTTGCATCATTTGTTTGTCTTCACTGATGTTCTGTCATCATTGCTGGGATAAACAAAGAAATACTTTCATTACATACAGTCAACTGCAGAATTATTGGCAACCCTCATGAAGATTGGCAGGGGGGCTCCAATCTGCAGACTGAGCTGGCGATTGCAAAACCCTAGTTCTGTGTTCATGTAAACATTTCTGTGTTGATTTAGATGAGTACTTGCGGTATTACCAGGTTGAAAAGTTAATCCACAGCTAGATTTCCATCTCCTGGCAGAGACATATAGGTTCGTGGTTGAAATGTCTTGGTTTTTTGTGGACTTCATGATACAGTTGATCTTAACAAGGGTGCCTGGGCCACTGGCAGCTTAGCAGTGGGTACCAGGCACTTTTCCTCAAATGCCGTAACACGCTATTCCATTCGTAATTCCAGTGATACTTGGCAAACTTCTGGTGCTGCATTTTGTGGCACTGTCTCAGAAATGTCTCTTTCAAGAAACTCTTTCAAGAAACTTCTAGTCCTGCAGGTGGCATTTGACTGTCGATTTTGAAATATTAAAGCCCCAAGATTCAAGCAAATCATGCAATTGAGAAAATGTGATGTTTCCTTGGGGGTGGTGCAGTGGTTAGCACTGTTGCCTCACACCTCTGGGACCCGGGTTCGAGTCTCCGCCTGAGTTACGTGTGTGGAGTTTGCATGTTCTCCCCATGTCGTCGTGGGGTTTCCTCCAGGTACTCCGCTTTCCCTCCACAGTCCAAAAACATGCTGAGGCTAATTGGAGTTGCTAAATTGCCCGTAGGAGTGCATGTGTGAGTGAATGGTGTGTATGAGTGTGCCCTTCGATGGGCTGGTCCCCCATCCTGGGTTGTTCCCTGCCTCGTACCCATTGCTTCTGGCATAGGCTCTAGACCCCCATGACCCAGTAGGACAAGTGGTTTGGAAGATGGATGGATGGATGGATGATGTTTTCTTTTTAACCCTCTCACCACCAGTGTCCCTGTGCCCACGCAGGGCAACATGCTGATGCATCATTTTCTAGGCTAATTTTCATGTCCTGCCCAGGGGTCAAAGCCATGGCTAACTCTGATGGACATTTTGAATAAAATACTATTTTTACCACAGACAGGTCATTTATAAACATACCCTACTGTACATAGTTTTTTTCTCATTCTAAACATGTTATCATTGATAGAGACAAATCTTGTCATGGACACATTTGTCCATATACAGCTTGACGATTACTGTTCATGCTCATTATTAATATAATAATTGCCCTGATTGAGCTTGATGATATTTTTTTACATTTCCTAGTCTTTCTATAGCTGTCTTAATCTGTCTATAGCTAATTTGTAAAGGTTAATACCCTTAAATCTCATTTAAGATGAATGCTCTGTGGATTTACCCATGTTGATGAATGACAAAGGGATTTTGCTTGTGTGTGTCTTGTATGTACCTCAGAGAAACAGGAAATGGTCACAGGCAGCACATGACTTCATGTGGAATAGGAGCAAATTTTTTCACAAGGATGCAAATATCTTTGATATTATTATAGAAATCCTTCTGCGATGCCAATAATTAAAATTTAAGCTCCATATGTTCTTGAAAGATTTCTCAGTTGTGAATATAATGTAATGTTCTTGAAGGAATTACAATTTTTTGAGAAAGTTTTCAGACCCCTTGCTGTGACACTTTGACCCATTTCTATTGATTGGGCATAATTTTGAAAGGCACCCAACTGTCTATATACAGTAATGTGCTGCAGCTGACAATGTATATCAGTGCAAAAACCAAGCCACTGAGGTAAAAAAATCCTGCACAAAGCAGAGAAAGGATTGTATAGAGGCACAGATCTAGTGAAGGCTGTAAAAGAAATATACAGCACTGGAGGTTCCTAAGAGCACAGTGACCACTATAATACTTAAATGGAAGAAGTTTGCAACAACCAAGACCCATCCTACAGCTGGCCGCCTGGCCAAACTGCACAGTTAGGAGATTGGCCTTGGTAAGAGGTGACAAGACCCCAATGAGTGCTCTTATAGAGCTCCACAGAACCTGTGTGGAGATGGGAGAAAGTTCCAGAAAGACAACCATCACTGCAGCACCAATGTGGGGTCAGGAAAAGCCTCAGTAAAAGACGCACAAAATCCCATGTGCAGTTTGTAAAAAGGCATCTAAAGAACGTTCAGACTGTGTGAAACATGATTCTGTGATCTGATGAAACCAAGATTAAAATGTCTGGTTTCAGTGAAGCATGCTGGTCACAGCGTCATGCTGGGAGGTGTTTGTCAGTGGCAGGGACTGGGAGACAAGTCAGGGTCGAGGGAAAGCTGAATGGAGATGAAGCTGCTGCAGAGCGTTCTAAACCAGACTGAGCCGAAGGTTTACCTTCCAACAGGACAATGACCCTAAGACAATGCAGGAGTGGCTTAATGTCCTAGAGAGGCCAGCACAGTCCAGATTTCAACCCAATCAAATATCTATGGAGAGACCTGAATCCAGCTGTCCACTGACAGACCCCATTCAAAATGTCAGAGACAGAGAAGATCTGCAGAGAAGAATAGCAGAAAATCCCCAAATTCAGGTGTGCAAAGCTTGTCATCTCGTACCCAAGAAGATTCAAGGCTGTAATCACTGCAAAGGGTGTTTGAGTTAATGGTCTGAATACTTATGTCAATGTGACGTTTCATTTTATTTTTAATACATTTACAAAAAAAAAATCTAAAATCCTGCTTTTGCTTTGTCATTGTGTAGTATGGTATGTAGACCGATGAGAGCAAAAAAAGAATCTAAATGAATTTAGGAAAAGACTGCAACATAAAAAATGTGACTCTGAATACTTTCTGAATACGATGTATTTTTATTAGACTAATTTTCTACACATTTTTGAAGTAAATGTTGATTCTTGTATGCATTGTTCTTATTCTTATATATTTTTTCTTATTGTTCTTACCCCCATTCTTTGGAATTGTCAATAATTCTGGAGTTCACTGAATATTTGAAAATTAGCAGATAGTAATTTAGACATGGATGTGTTAGTCCATTAGTGGTCTGAACAATGAAAAGAGTAGTAACAGTTTTCATATGTCTGCTCTCCAATACAGATCCTCTTTGATACCCACTATCCCCAGCTCTGCTGAGGCCCTGGCCCAACAGCTGATGTCAGCCTTCTGGAAGCAGTGGCTCCCCCAGCAGAGCCACTGGTGCCGGTCGGGGCCGCGGGTCCTAAGGCTGGACGAGGTGAGGATTGCAGTGGTTACAGTGACACCATCACTGCTATCACCCAGCACCATCACATGCGGGGCAGTTGATGGCACTTGCTCATTGTTCTCAAATAGAACATTTCACACATTATGCTGACTGCTTCACTCAGTAAGGTCACAGGATGGAGACCACAGGATGGATATCTATCTATCTGATATCTATCTATCAGCACAAAACATTATCTTGCCTCTTTGCTACACAAAACCAGTGCTCTTTGTCTTTTCTCTGTCCCAGTTGCTATCCAACAGGAACTCCATGATGATGGAGAACAGCCCCGCTTTGACAGAGGAGATCAGGCAGAAGTCCAGAATGAGAGGAACTCACACCTGGACCCCACCCCGTTTCCAGATCATCTACAACATCCACCCCCCAAGGAAGTGAGTCAGATTGTGTTTGTTGATAATGTTTCAGTATCGTGGTGCAGTTCTAGGCCTCTGCTGTCACAGCACATCCTGTGGGGTCTCTTTGACTATCGGTGAGTTTTGTGCTGTCTTTGCGACTCTCAGTGTATACTTCTGTGATTCAGTAGGGGATTTGAACTGGCGACCTCACCAACTGAACCACACACCAGCCACTCTCCATTTGTGTTTCAGTGCATCTCAGTGTGTCCTGTTACTTTTCAGTTCATCTTCCTGTTTGCTGCTGTTTCAGTGTATCTACCTGAATCCTGCAGTGTTTTGGTGCATTTCCCTTTAGCCCTGAAGTGTTTCAGTGCATCTCCATCTATCCTGCAGTGTTCCAGTGCATCTTTTCATATCCTGCAGTGTTTCAATGCGTCTCTATGTATCCTGCAGTGTTTCAGTGCATCTTCCCATATCCTGCAGTCTTTCAGTGCATCTTTCCGTCCTGCAGCGTTTCAGTGTATCTTTCCAAATCCTGCTGTTTCAGTGTATCTCCCTGTATCCTGCAGTGTTTCACTGCATTTCCCTATAGCCCTGCCATGTCTCAGTGAGCCTTATCCTATCTTGCATTTCCTCTGCATCTCACTGGGTTCTGCTGTCTCGCGGTTCTCCTTTCCAGGCGGAGCATGGTTGTGGCTTCACAGCAGTACCTGTGCGCTGGCTGTGGCACTGAGGTGGAAGTCAGTGAGTTTCACTCCTGCTCTGTTTTTGCTTCAGTGTCTGTGTGTGGTGATGTGCCTTTTTATATAAAGTATATATATAAAAATAACCCGGCTAGACTCTGGCAGGAGAAAAATGAAATTTAAGACCAGGGTATTAATTATGCCTGAAGACACCAGAGACAATGGAGTAAATCAAGCACATGGCTGGTCTGTTACATTATTACATGTATTACATGTTCAGGAGTAACAGCAACAGGAGAGCCTCTAAGAGCCTCTCATGATAAAGGGTATATAAAATCTTTTTTTAAAAGTTGTTTGCAGACAGAAAGCAGCTATCCAAACTCCTGTTTAACACGATACAGACGGCAACATCAGTTTATAATTGTGTTAATGATGCTAACATTAAATATAAATTAATGATGCTAACATTTGTACTGGGTAATAGTGTGATCAACAAGAGGTTATCATGATAGTTCTGTTAACTATGGGCAGAGTGGGCCATTGTTTTATTGGTGTTCTCCTTACCTGATCCCTCGCTGCATGCTGGGAAACAGGATACATCAAGAAACTGCGATACTGCGAGTACCTGGGAAAGTACCTCTGTGACTGCTGCCATAGCCTGGATGAGTCGGTGGTCCCAGGTCACATTGTCGAGCACTGGGACTTCACCCGCTACCCCGTGTGCAACTTCTCCAAGCAGCTCCTGGAGAACATATGGCATCAGCCTCTCTTCAATGCCACCAGCATAAGCAGGACTCTGCACCCCAGGCCTCGGGAACTGGACAAGTTCAGGGTGAGTATTGCACAGGAATGGACAGGGTCAGTATGGTGGCTGATTTCAACAGAATAGGTTTGAGGTGAGCCCCAATGTGTTCATGATTCTTATTAAATCTGGCCAGGAAATAAAACTTTCATTTTCCACAGAATAAAAAATGTAACATTATTCCACTACTAAGTGTTGGCAAGTTTCACTGCCGGCACTGGCGAAATTAAACAAAAGTGTACAGGTCAGCTATTGAATTTTCCGAGACATAAATATGGAGACGCAAGCAAAAAATGTATTAATTGATGCAACACATGTAATTGGGGTACAAAAATAATTCAGTTTATTCAGTTTTATCTCTGCTATATTTCTTAATCTGCACTTCCACGTAACTTTAAAGTTAGCGGCGGTGCTTGTCGTCAACCAATGAACAAGATATTGCTGCAAGCACTTCCCCAGTAGTTTGTGTTCGAACGAAAAGTACCGAGTCTGGAGTAGTGCAGAACGAGACATGGCTGTTTCATGCATTCATGTTCATTTCGACAGCTGTGCTTTCTTTGGCTGTGCGTCCATATTAACTGGCCTGTTATTTATTATGTTGCACTGAGATTAATGCTTTGACACGCATGCTGTGTTTCATCACTGACCCTAATGCCCCCCCCCCACCCCTCCTACAGAAGCTTCAGGAGCAACTGGTATCCATTAAGAAGTTCCTGACAGCATGCAGATTGACAGATGGGTACTGACCCCACTCAGCACATGGGCTCTTTCTCGCTTCCTCCATGTTACTCCCTTTTCACCAGCAGCTCGTTTATTGTCTGAATATTATACTGTGGGTTCAGACGGCAGTTCCCTCATTAATTTCCATGCAGAGTATCAATAAATCACCTACTTTCAATGGGCATTTTCATCACATCCAGGGCCAGCTCCACAGGGGCCGAGGCGGGTCTGGCCACTCCAATCACAAGCTTGGCCCACTCCATGGCTGGGCTAGTGCCAACCAGTCAAAGACCAAAGACACGATGCTTTAGATGGTGCTTTGCCATACTGTGAGCCCCCCCCCACTTCACGTGTCTGTCACCCCTCTCCCTTTTCCTTTCCCTTTCAGGCTCCTGCAGGAATTTGAACAGCTGCCCCATCACCTAACTCAGGACCCGCCTCTTCTCTCTTTGGACGACCTTCTGGGCATAAAGCGCGGGTCTCTAGTGGCACAGGCCAAAGCACTGCGGCGGAAGGCCCTCGCCCACGTGGATCACTGCGAGGTCAGTCCCACGTCCGTGCCGGACCCCAGGCACAAAGAGAGACAGCATCAGGACGCTAACGCAGAGCACTCAACTTGCTAAGGACACTTAGACACATGGACCCCACTAGATGAGAAGCAGAATAGCGATTTCAGGCAGGTGTGTTATGACTGTACAAACACCCAGATTTGTGCCTTCAGGCAGGAACTATGCTTATGAGAAGTCCCAGAACTTTCCAAAGGACTTCTTGTATACTTCAGGGTAATTCCACTGCCACATGCCTGACAGAACAGATAGGGAAGTTACTAGTAGCATCTGACTGAACAAGAGCAGAGGAGCGTGTCTCAGCACTGATGCTTTGTGACCCTTGTTGTAAGTCAGGACTTCTCCCTAGTAACAGTGAAGTCTTTTGCTTTGCTGTGGTCACTTTACTTCCCCAACCACAGAGTACAGGGCCATGAACTGTACACCACTGCCAGCTTTTATTGTGCATGGCCGTATCATCAGACATATGCAGGCAGAAATGCCTGTCAACTGTGAAATGGCCCATTTAGCACATTTTTCACTCCTACAGCAGCCAGTTGCTCTTTATCCAAATAGCGATGCCATCTATTGACAGATTTAACTGGCTGTGCTCTCCGAACAGAGTGAAAGGATGTGGGGCCCATGGGCATCGTAGGGCCTGCCATTGTGGTGCTGTGACCTTCTGGCACCCAAGCTAGCGTAGGCTTGCTGTCCTCCTTTGGCTGAGGTTTTTAGCTCCCAGAATGAATAGACCAAGATAGACCGTTAATGTTAGCATGCTTCCCTCTAGCTATGCCTTGCCAACGGCTTCATCTGTGAGTTCTGCCAGGGCTCAGATGTCATCTTCCCCTTCCAAAAGGAGACGTGTAAACGCTGTACAGGTGGGTCTACCTTTTATACCCTTTACAGTATTAATCACCATCTTGACTGGACCACTGAGTGTTTCCATTTTGATATTATTGATTAGACAAGCACTTAAAATGAAACATATTTTTATCTCCCCAGCATGCAAGGCCTGTTTCCATAGTAACTGCTTCCGAAATGCTGGATGCCCTCGATGTGCTCGAATTGAGACTCGCAAGAAGCTAATGGACACTTGTGCTGCACCAGAGGCATAGTGCTTCCCGGCGAAACTATTTTTATTACAATTTGTCTGAGAAATGAAATGTTTCTGTTCATTTTACATTTTGTAATGCTTTTAATCAAATCGATAAACAATTGAGGATACAGAGTCAGCCGCTCTTGGAAGTGATTGAGGTTAAGGGCCATCCTCAAGGGCCCAATGGTGAAGTCAGTCTGTCAACCCTAGGATTTGAACCAGTGACCTTCCAACCAGACAGTGTGCAAACCCACAGAACCACACAGCTCCTCACTTATTTAGCTACACAGGAATGTCCCAAAGCATACAGAACATCTGCAGATGCTCTGAGGCTGTCACCAGTATGAACAGGAAGTGGGCAGCTGCCTTGCACTTGTAAAATGTGCTACAGCAATGGCTGGTCTTATTTTCTTCCTCTTTCCAATGTCATGTGAAACTGGACATTGCAAATGGCACGCTGTTCAAAATAGTTCAAGTTTAATGCTGTGTGTTTGAGGCTTGGATGCAGTAAGACATGGCCTGAGAAACAACTTCAGAATGGGGACTGAAGTGGAGAACTAATGATACAGTTACAGTGACTGTTTTATTTAGCTATATGTTGAAAAGTTACAATGTGAGTAAGTCTCTTAGAGGTCCCTTTCTTTCAGCCCACAATATCTGGCTGTTTCAATTGAACAGTATATTCTTAGGATGGCCATTAGCCTATAAAACTAGAAAAAGTCAGGGCGTTACTGAAACCTCCTGTTTTGTGCCCAACCCAGTTCTTTCGTTCCTGGAGTATTTATGTTGGAGAGTTTATCCCTCAGTCTTTGAATGAATTATCTTGAGCATAACTGCAGGAGGTCCTGAAGCTGATCCCAGGGCCTAATGCTGGCGTATACAGTACCTCAACAGGATGCAAGTTCATCCCAGGGCCTAAGGCTGGCGTATACCTCAACAGGATGCAGATCTATCCCAGGGCCAAAGGCTGGCGTAAACCTCAACAAGATACAAGTTCATCCCAGGGCCTAAGGCTGGCGTAAACCTCGACAGGATACAAGTTCATCCCAGGGCCTAAGGCTGGCATATACCTCGACAGGATGCAGGTTCATCCCTGGGCATAAGGCTGGCGTAAACCTCGACAGGATACAGGTCCATCCCAGGGCATAAGGGTGGCGTAAACCTCGACAGGATACAGGTCCATCCCAGGGCATATGACTGGCATTAAGATGCAGGTCCATCACAGGACGTGAGGCTGGTATATACCCTGACAGGATGCAGGTCCATCCAAGGGCATATGACTGGCATTAAGATGCAGGTCCATCACAGGACGTGAGGCTGTTACAGTATATACCCTGACAGGATGCAGGTTCATCCCAGGGCACACACTCACCATGGGCAGTTGGGAGACACCAGTTAGCATAGCTGAATGTCAACCCATCGCGAGGTGCACACACACATGTATGAGCAATTGAGTAACTACAATTAACCTCAGCATGTTTTTGGGCATTGGGGGAAAACTGGTGTACCCAGAGGAAACCCCACGACAACACAGGAAGACCAGGCGAACTGCACACACATGGAGCCGTGGCGGACACCCTGGTCTCAGAAGGTGTGAGAATCAGTGCTAACCCAGCAGAGTTTATAACAAATGGATTATCTCCACCTAGTGGGCATTTTTAAAACTCTAAATATCAGATTTAATAGATTGTAATTTAAATTAGGCCCAAATAATAATTATTTGTATATTTAATAATAATTATAATACAACAAAATGCAAAACAAAGGTCCATACTATGTCTGAAAACTAACAACTTAATTTTTGTGACAGACAAAAAACAAAGTTATTTTTTCAGTGAATATCAGGACGAAATGGTTTAACATAAAAGTTCAGCTCCCATTCAGTTCATTATGTGCATCCATGTATTTTTTTGTCATTTTGTACCACTGAAAGAAATCAAACAAATGCCAACAGAAACACCATTGTGAGAATTGTGATGATTGATTATATTTGCAAAAGCATGTAAATATTTTCAACAAATAAAATATCTTTGAAAGTCATATATGGAGTATTTTACAACTTGAAATGTTATCTTGAGCTTGAAAAGATATCTTTAGAGAGGGAAGCACATATAATAGTTTTCTAGTATTAAAGTTGGTGGATTTAAAATAAATTTAGTTTTTCCAAAAGTTTGTGTCAGAAGTGGGATTCGAACCCACGCCTCCATTCGGAGACCAGAACACCCATTTCAATGGAAGGTATTGAACCTTGAGTCTGGCGCCTTAGACCGCTCGGCCATCCTGACGATACGTCACATGTACTTAAGTTTCCCATTACAATTTAATATGTCGTATTTTACGTTTATATATTATTATTCTATTTTTTAAACGCCTAATATCAGAAATATTGTTATTGTATTTTGATGTGTAAAACCAAATTATTTTGTTTTTAAATAGTTGGATTATCAATAAGGTAAAAATTGCGTCATCGATTCAGGATATATACTCGGATATTGCAAACAGAAACAGCTCCCAAAACTGAATGCTCCTTCTGTTACTTCGCCGGACGATTTGGAAACACTTTTTTTTCATTATTTGTTTCGCGCGTACTTAGACCGAGACTTAAAGTGGAAGCAAAAACAAGTGTAACACCAAATTAAGAGCCTGTAAGAAGAAAAACAACTTTGTGTACTTATTTCATATGTGTTCTATACCACGTATTACTAGTATATTTTTTTGTCTTGAGTGGTATGGGGGGGGGGGGCGATTTATGTAAAATTTGACTTTCGGTTTAGGTTTGTGGGACGGATTACTTAGCGTCAGTCGAAAATTGCTTGTACAAGGAGAGGCGAGGATAGTGTGCTTTTCGTAAAAAACGAAGTAATTTTAAAGCAAAGCTAAAACATAAAAACTGTGAAGCGCTTTGCACCCATTATACAAACACAATCCGTACTGGATGTTCAGCTGAGTTCAGACTCCGTAAATAATCCAAGGGCAGGTAATTACTAACTGTAAAAATAATATGTAAAAGTAGACTTTGTAAGTATTTCGAGTTATTATAATGAAATGTTTGTCACCAAATGCTCTCCGTAACATTATTAAACATTCTCCAAAGTTAGAGTGTCCACCTAATCCATGTCACTTTAAGATATTTAAGTTTTTACAAGCTATTTTAAGACAGGAGGGTTCCTGTGTTCAGCCAAATTGTTTCGTTTATCTTGTATTTATACTGATGTTTCAATTTCTTTAATTGATTGAAAGACTTATCCAGCTGTTTCACATTAACATTAGTGACACATGCAAGATTTTAGGAGTCTGATTAATCAGCACGCAATAAGAACTCACTGCTCAAGTAAAATCCAGGTCCTTTTAATTGAAATGGTAATTTATAGATCCTGTTGGATCCTGTTGTATGGATTATCTGGTCACCCTATCCAAAGTCCTCAGAAACTGACACATAGCACGTTGGCATGGTCTGTCAGTAGCCCAGAGACCCCTATGTATGTATTGTAACGGAGTTGAGACAGGGCGGTGACTTCCAGCATGCACTGCTCCTGCCGAGTTTTGTTCCGGTTGTTTTGGGTCTGTTTTAGAGGTTAAATTAGTTATTGTTAAAGTTCTTGTGTTTTGTGCTATGGGGAATGTGTAGGAGATCACTTCAGTTAATTTCATTTAAGGTGTGAAGGTTACCGTCGGTGAAATGCCGTGTTGTTTGTATGCCTTGGGGCAAGATTTCAGCCAATCGAAAAGTGAGTGCTGGGCCTAAAATTGGTCCAATTTGCGTGCTTGGCGCTAGTAACAAAAATAATCTTGGGGTGTCTCTCCTTTAGAACTTATGTTCCAGTGTTGTCATTCTTGCATTGATGTGTGAAACAAGCAAAATCGTTGCAGTATGTATGTTTGTGTGCACGCAGGCAGGCCTATATGCGTATGTACGGACGTGAAGAACACTCAGGGATTACGGCTGTGGACATTTTTACTCTCACTCGTGCCCAGAAAACCAGGTGTGACACCAAGTGGAAGGAAACAGGACCCAAAGGCAGCATTGATGCGGTCAACCCCTTGTAGGGAACTTGAAGACAGTGATATAAAACTCAGTTATAATGACAGGACTAGGGAATACAGGACCTTGAAGCACTTTCAAAACGCAAGCAACAAGAGGCAAATAAGAATCAGCTGGAAATGATTAACTAAGGGATCAGAATGAGAGGTACAGCTAGCAAGTGTCAGTTTAGGCTAGTTAAGCCATGCCCAGGGGAAAATATGAGAGGACAGGATGGACAGAGCGTGACACCAGGGAGTTGAGAGGAGATGTAGGTAAGGGGGAAAAAAGGGGCTTTATTACAAACAAAACATGAACTCTGAAACAAATCAGGCTATGAGGGGTCAAAATAGAAAAGAAAGAAATGGGAATATATCAGGCACACAGAGGGGATGATGTTAATGATTGGACAGGGGAGCACAGGTCTAAGAGACTTTATATAAGGAGGGCGCAAACAAGAGGCCGCTGGAGTGAATCACACAAGGGCAAGAACAAGAGGTAAAACTAGTGTCCGAATTAGTCATACTGGATTTTAAATGGACTCCACCCTGCTAGGTCTCTAGTACAAAGTCTGGATAATTTCTGATAGATCTGGTACTGTAGATGTGTGAATAAAGTTGGGAGAATTCTAGAGAATTCATTGTGAGCAATTGGGCTTGATGAATTTTCTGTCATGTGGCTGGGGCAAAAACTTAAAAATGCAAACAGCCAGAAATATTTGTCAGTAAAGGCTAATACCAAAATCGTCTGACAGATTCAAAGAATGACAAGAGTCTCAGTTGTTTGATTAAAGTATAATCCGAATATGCCTGCCTTCTGCATGCTATACGCAAGCAGCATCTCTCATCTAAACCAATCAGACTATTTCTAGTGGATGTGATGAACACATCTGACATGGACAATCTCCGGTTGTGTGCCCCATGTGTGCAAGAGTAACTCCAGAAAATATCTGGAGTTCATGTATAAAAATGGCTTTAGTGACATTCCTATCATGGAGATCCAGCTCTACTGCGTCCATTTCTTTCCACTCAGGCTACCCAGATCCTCGTCCAGTCCCTCGTCATCTCACGCCTTGACTACTGCAACTCGCTTATAGCGGGTTTACCACTGAGCGCCATCCGTCCCCTCCAACTGATCCAGAATGCAGCTGCTCGTCTTGTTTTCAACCTTCCCAAATTCTCCCACACCACTCCTTTGCTGCGCTCCCTCCACTGGCTTCCTGTAGCTGCCCGCATCAGATTCAAAACACTGATGCTCGCATACAAAGCCAAAAATTGTCTGGCACCATCCTACCTAAAAGACCTCATCACACCCTGCACTGCACCACGATCTCTCCGATCCTTCAGCACTGCTCGATTGGTCCCACCTCCCCTCAAGGCACAAGGAAGACACACATCTCGGCTCTTCTCTCTCCTGGCACCTAGCTGGTGGAATGACCTCCCCCTAGATGTCCGAACAGCTGAATCCTTGAATGTCGTGAATGACTTACATTCCTTTTTCAGAAATACCTGACGTAGTACTTCTGAATTCTTACTCAGCTATTTTCCTTGTGTGTGTGTATTAAAATAAAAAAAAAAATTTAAAATCTGCCGCGACCCGACCCCGGACCAAGTGGAAGATGATGGATGGATGGATGGCACTTTCTCAATGGAGTATTCGGCTAGATGGTATTCATAGCCTGGGTCCTTATTGAGCTAGCATCGGAAAAATTCATCGCAGAGTCTCAAAGCACTTATGTAAGTCGCTCTGCCAAATACTGTAAATGTAAATGTAAACTTGTCTACAACATCTTGCCACCATGGTTGAACCATATGCTAATCTTTCCGCCCACTGAAAATGCATCGTTGCTTTGAGTGGTTACCGAGTGCCGTTTATAAAATCTCACTTCAGCCCAATAAGATCTCCCCACTGTCTTTGCCCTGGGCCACCATGGCAAAAGGAGCCTAAACACAAGGCTTGGTGCCATTATAAAAAAAAAATACATTATTCTGATATGGAGGCAACGTAGTGGACGCAGTTATAAACTGGTAACATTTTTTTTTTTTCTTTTCAGTAGGAGGAGGTATGCTGTAACAACGCGAGACCTCGACGAGAACCACGGCAGTATTGAACATGGCGGTGCGCAGCTGACTGCAATAAGTGTATCAATTGGATTCTTCTTACGCCAACTTCTCTAGACAGCCTTAAAGGTAATCAAATACATTTCAGTTGTATCCGTAAAAAACTTTAGCATCCTGGAGCACAGTGAAAATTTGAACAGTTTAGAAAATTTTATAGACAAGTACTTCGAGAGAATTGCTATGGGGAAATCGGACAAAATGCCGACCACCTCCACCTGTAAAAACAACTCGTCCTCCAAGAGGAGCCGTCCTGAGGACTCCCCAGAAGTGGCTTCTCGTAATACCAACGACGTGACGGACATTTTGGAGTCTATAGATAAACGACCATCCAGCTTAGATGCGCGTCTGTCCCTAATGGAAATTCTCCATAAAGAGTTCCAGGCTTTGCGTGAGTCAGTGGAGTACAGCCAACAACAGGTGGAATCGCTCGCTGCAGAAAATGCGACCCTCAGGGAATCAGTAAAATCCCTCACAGATGGAATGACGCGCCTTTCGGAGGAAAATAAAAAAATTAAAGAAACTATCATTGACCTTCAGGCCCGCAGCATGAGAGACAATTTAATAATTTCAGGCATCCCAGAGAAAGCAGACGAGGATCCAGAAGCAATAGTGAAAGAGTTCATCCAAACTCAGCTGAAACTCCCAGAGGATACAGTTAAAACCATCAGCTTCCATCGAGTTCACCGACTAGGAGGGAAGAGACCTGACGGACGCAGACCCAGACCAATAGTGGCCAAATTCGAGCACTTTAAACAGAAAGAACTGGTTAAGAGCCGTGGCTGGGAATTAAAAGGAACGAACCTTAGTATCAACGACCAGTTTCCCAAGGAGATCCTGGAAAGAAGGAAGATCCTGTTCCCTATACGGAGAAAATTCATC
>JAODJX010000037.1:2032406-2044981 GCA_026776945.1 Isichthys henryi | reverse complement strand
CCGTATTTCGCCTGCCTGCTTGTTCCTACCCCTCCAACCCGCTCGATCGCCGCTCGCTCGCCGGTCGATCGTGACAGGTATCATGTTACAATTCAGTTGTACTTTCCCTAGAAATGGGTGTTCTGGTGTCTGACTAGAGGCGTGGTTTCAGATCCCACTTCCGACATAAATTTTTAGGGGCTGTTTGTGGCTCTGCAGGTTTGGCCACTGTGTGACGGGCTCAAATCCAGGCAGAGTCACTGCTGCACCCTTGAGCAAGGCCCTTAGCCTCTCCTTTTCCAGGGGTACCGGGTACTGGCGGACCCTGCACTCTGATACCAAAACTTGCCTGACCTGTCTGTGTTTTTCATTGAGAGGAAGATGGGATATGCGAAAACTACTCAAGTATCATAATTCTGCTTCTGTTCTGTGTGACAGACTGTCATAGACTGAAGTGCAGGGTAAAAACTGCCTCCTTTGGGTCACATGCGGTACTGGGTGCATATTCTATGTGGCCACTGTGAAATAAGTGTTACTGTGCTGCTGTGCCCCCTCCCCCCCCCCACCAGGGGTTCTTTGCGCCATGTTAGCCGTGGCAGACACGGTGAAGGCCGAGTCAGCCTTGGCCATCCATACCCTGAACAGCATGGGCATTGATGTGGTCATGATCACCGGGGACAACAGAAAAACAGCCAAAGCCATTGCTGCTCAGGTGGGGCTTGGATCCGCCGAACCTGGGCAGCACGGATGCGCTGGAGGACAGCTTTTCCTTAATCCCAGTGTGTGTTTGTGTGGATAGGTGGGCATCAGGAAGGTATTCTCTGAGGTCTTGCCCTCCCACAAAGTGGCCAAAGTGAAGGAGCTCCAGGAGCGTGGCTGGAAGGTGGGAATGGTGGGGGATGGCATTAACGACTCTCCAGCCCTCGCCCAGGCTGACATGGGCATTGCCATTGGCACGGGCACCGATGTAGCTATTGAAGCGGCCGACGTCGTGCTGATCAGGGTGAGAGAGCAATGCTACATTTCTGTCTCCCTTGAACACAGCGTCCTCTAGTGAAATGGAGGCGAATAGGCTCTCAGGGTGTCACTGCTACAAATGGTTATGTTAAAATACAACTTCCAGCATGCAGGTATTACAGTTTAAAGGAATAAAGTATTTGGGATTACATGAACTAGACTGATTTAGTTGGATGGTATCTTGACACTGATAGAGCTGGGGCCTGTACTACAAAGCGGGGTAACTTGTCAGATTTAAGGTAGTCTGGGCAAAATGTAAGTGAACGAACATGAAGTCCATTTAAACTGTGTTACCTTAAATCTGACAAGTTACCCCAATAAGCCAGTAACCCCGCTTTGTAGTACAGGCCACTGGTTTACTCTAAGGTGCAGCTCCTAGTTAGTGCGAGGAGAGTAGCAGTATAAAGCACCTTCCAGAAAGCTCCCTCATGTTCTTAACCTAAATATATAGCATATAAAATGTTTGGACAGTATTTATATAAAATAAAATGCTGTTTATATAAAATGAATTTGAAAATAGCTCTTTGCTCTTGCAGAATGATCTACTGGACGTGGTGGCCAGTATTGAATTATCTAAGAAGACGGTCCAGAGAATAAGGATCAACTTTGTGTTTGCTCTGATATACAACCTACTGGGAATACCCATAGCAGCAGGTAGGCATAAATATATATAAATATATAATTATGGTCTAATCTAGTGTTTCTCAACCTAGTCCTCGGGGACCCCCAGACAGTCCCCTTTTTTTCTCCTCCCCCAGCTTCCTGCCAGACAGTCCATATTTTTGAACCCTCCCAGGGAGCAAAAACATGGACTGTCTGTGGGTCCCTGTGGACTGGGCTGAAAAACAGGTCTAATCTGCTCCACACTGTGTTGAGATTCCAGTGAGTGCAGGCACTGGGGTGTACCTGTAGACATGCCTGTGTGTGTGTCTGTGGAATAGACGTCAATGTACCGCTCGCTGTCCCGCAGGCGTCTTCATGCCCATCGGCCTGGTTCTTCAGCCATGGATGGGCTCCGCAGCGATGGCAGCCTCCTCTGTCTCGGTGGTGCTGTCATCTCTTCTCCTCAAGTTGTAAGCTTACACACTTTCTGTGGCTATGTGCATCTATACAGCCCTACCTGTGGTCTTGGCTGTTTGTGTGACTGGACTGTGCTGTGATTGTGTATCTGTCCATTTTCTGCTTTCTTTGTGTGCGGGTTGTATGTCTGTAGCTGTTTCTCCAGGCTTTTACCTGAGACTGTCAAAGACTTACTCCTCATGCAGTCTTGCTTTCTTTTTCTAAATCTGAACTCAACGTATCTTTTGTGTCAAGTCCTTCAAAGTGTCATTATTCTCTCTTTTCTAAATTAGTTTTAGATCCAGTTACACCCACTGTTTTTTTGAGGATGAAATTCAATTGTGTTGAACATGAACGTTGTCCACGTGACACGTGCAGATTGGCTCGTCAAAATTTTTCTCTAGGTCTCAGAACCATTTCGACATCTTTCAGTCCGATCATCCATCCCTGCCTGGTGTGGTTCCTGCAGCCACTGAAAATCCCTTATTCCTGACTAACTGCATTGTCAGTGTGAATTTGAGAGATGACAGCAAAAGCATTTTGTCCGTAATATCCAGTCAATGACTGCAGAAACACTGCAGCAACAATTCTTCAGATTTGGAAACCATAAGGGGCATTTTAACATGATCAGTTGCCATGCAAGGTCTGAATGTAGCTTGATCCCAAATGCCTTTACTCCAAATGCACCTCCGTGGACCATAAACTCCCAGCTACAGTGAGGCATCACCATAGAAACCAGGAATCCAATGGCAGGTTTGTGCAAGCCAAGGGCTACATATCTGCGCTGTCTCTCGGGGCTCCACCCACTGCAAGAGAGACAAGTTACTAAATTACTAAGCTGAGCCCTTAGCCCCATTTCTCCTTTTCCTCCCTTTCCCACAGTGGTCTCTCATTCTTTCTCCTTCAATCCCACATTCTCTCCCACACAATTCACACACAGAAGCTTTAAAGGACGGACAGCGTGTGTGATGATCATCATAGTGGTGGTATTGTGCTTGTGGCTTTATAGACACGCTGGGGCTGTCTCTGTCTCTGCCATGCAAGCTGAGGGCAGACCATCACCTTCTGCTCTAATCTGTAACACCCCCACACACTCACACACAGGTACAAGAAGACGTCTGTGGAGCACTATGAGATGCTGGCCCAGGGCCGGATGAAGACCCTCAGCCCATCCCAGATCAGCACGCATGTGGGCCTGGATGACCGCTCGCTGTCCTCCACGCTGTCCCGCCGGTGCTCAGCGTCACCTTGGGGGCATTGGTCCCTGCGGGGCATCCTGAAGGAGGCCGACCTTGTTGTATAGGCTTCGGGGGTGGGGTGGAGGGCACTCCATGAAGGCACTCTGTCATCCCTAATTTAAGCCGCATGAACAGCATAGCTGTGTGTATGTAGCTGGAGCTCACTGCCTGTTTAACTGTCAGTGCCAATGCAGTGTCGCACTACATGTCACAAAACACACGGCCCACCCGCCAGCCACCTGGCTTAGATGTCTGCCTTCTGCATCCAGGAGAGTGATGGAACAGAGTCTCTGTGATGCTGAGGAAGTTTATCTCAAAGCCTTCTTTTTGTACCCCTGAATCTGCAGTACTTCCTATGCTTTCTATTCAGACTGATCTGTATTATAACTCTTGCGATCCAGGATGAAGTTTCTTCATCCTTATGCAAATTTTGTAATAATTACACCACACTTTTTATATGCTAAAACAAGTTAAGTTAAAATCTCAATGGAAGAAAAGTACATTTTTTTAATATTCTGAAAATACTTTGATGAACATGATGAACAGCTGAAACCTTCCCCCCCCCTTGGGTACTGACCTGTGAGCAGCCATGCTTTTGAAACAAGTGTGCTCACTGAATCTGTCATTTACTACTTAGGCCTTACAGTTTGTTGGAATCCAGGGGATGGCTGATATGAGTATGTGCAGCAGTTATCTACTGCTTTGGTCAATATAGTTTCTACTTTGATCCTTACTCTTGACTGGAAGTAATAATATAATATGACTGAGTTATTTCTGCATATTGTACATCCTAAAACTACAGCCTTTTATCGGTGTGTGGGTTAGGACACTATGCCTGTGATTGAATGGTCATTGGTTCAAATCCCCTGGTTGTCAGAGTAATGTCACTGTTTGTCCTCAAGCAGGGCTGTTAACCCCAATTGTCCAGGGAATTGCTGACCCTGATTTCCATTCTAAGTCACTCGGAATAAAAACAAATTGTAATTAAAAAAAAATATATATATACCTTCCTACAAGATTAAGGCCTAATGTTGTACTTTTATTTAACTTGGTTTTTGTCCTATAAATGTTCGTATATATATTAGGGTTCTCAATAGATTAAAATATTTAATCGAGATTAATCGCACACCTGTCCATAGTTAATATGAGAAAATATAATAATTTTACTTAGATCTGGGAAGGCGTGATGACGATTTACTACGAAAACGTCCTATATGAAAGAATTACGAAACCCAATAAATTTAATAGGTCTACATTCAATCTCGGATACTGAAGAACACTCCGGAAAGCATGTATACCATTTGACCGGAGACATACTCTCGTAGAGAATGACTTTAAGGAAGATGTAAATTATGCAATTATGACATAACAGAAGCGGGCGACGAACCGCCTCATTCACATAGAGCTAAAGAAATACCTAAGTGAAAAACAATATTAACCCATAAATAAATTATTTATATTTACGAAAGTATTATAATATGTTAAGACGTGAAAATACGAATGCGTCTATGCAGAGCCGCAGCCTGCATGGTATTTAAGACTAGATGTACTTTGGTGGTAACTCATCTGACATGGACAGTAACTGCAAATAACTTTAGTCTTGTCGATGAAGCTGAACCTGCCATTAAAAATACCTTTCTCTTTGTTCATTATTTTCCCCGAGCTGCCATCCGACTCAACACGCGTTAATGGCATCAAAAAAATTTGTCACGTTATAATGAATTCCCGTTGACGCGCTATTATCGCGTTAACTACGAGAGCCCTAATATATAGCCTATATAGGTTTATATTATATATAAATATAGCCTATATATATATATTGAACCTACGTGTGTGTGTACAGCTAGTGAGTGGGAAATAAGACTTGACATTTATGCTGTCTGCCTTTCCCCTGCTCCCACATTGACAGCTGAGCCAAACACCTACCCTCGTATTTGTTACCGACCGGTACTGTCTGCGGCAGGGAAGCCCAGGGTTCTCTGACTGTGTTAATGTGCCTCTGCTGATGGTCTCTTAGCACTGAGTATTGCAGGGCTGGGTTTATTCAACTGCATCTCATTAGTTTGGCACAGAAAATGAGGCAAATGAAGAGCAAGAAATTGTTCTATGGCTTAATGGAACCTAATTCATATTTATGGTATTCCAGGCTTGCTGCAGCATTCTTGATGTTTTCTCCACTTAATTCTGCAATGTCCGTGTGTAACTGTTCCTGTATCAAATCCCAGATAACACGTACGCAACAAATGATTTTGTTCGGGAAGGTACTAAATTCGAATTGTTTATAACTATACAATCGTAAATGTGGTATTTCGTAGACTACAGGTTTCACTTGCTAATGGCTTATGCTGAATAAGTGATGTTTTTACGAACCGGAAATCATTTCATTGTTTTTCTCGGTGGTAGAGATACGAGGCTACTTGGATACGTCAATTAAGGGAATAGAAAAAATAAATTTCTTAAATTATTGAGATAAAAGTTAGAGATATGGATATGGTTCAGTAAAGTGCTTAAGTTCCAGTCGCATAGATCTTATGAAACTATGAGGGAAATGAGTGAGTAAGAAATCCTGCATTGTTAAAGTTAATGTGTTGCCGCTGAACCATTTGCTTATGTAGGTTTTTTGCGCAGAAACATTGGGAGGTTATGGAATAGCAGCCGCCTATGCATGTTCATCGTACACATCCTTTGTTTGCCATTTACAGCTTTTGCAATATGTAATTCACTTGCATTTCTTACTGATCACCTTACTGTCCTCTCATTGCGACTGCTGCATGTACTACCAACTTTTTTTCTTACTCTGTTATTCCCATTCATTAAAGTAAGGAAATCGGCCATGTCAGAGAATGCGACAAATGAATGGATGAATGTTTCTTCATTTAAAAGACGGAATTACGTAATTCAGGTTTTGAGTGGGCGTCTCGAAGTACTACCGGCGGTGGTTGGGATTTAATTCTTTTGGTGGTCGCTAATCAGTCATCCATACAATGAATGAATCAATCAGTCAATCAGAGATATCAATTTTAATATAGATCGTATTTATTAATTTTAAAAGTAAGATATAATTACAAAAGTATCTCCAGTGTTAATTTGTACAGATTTCTGGTGTACGGATGGAATAATTTCGTGTAGTAATATACTGAACCATCAATTGATAAAACGGGGTATTAACAGACAGCGTACAGGGAGTCACATTAAGTCAGCGCATAGTTCATTTGACCAGTCTTTTCTTCAAGTCCTGTGTATTCAGTACCTCGATCCGTGGGATGCTGTAGTGCTTCTGGCAACTAGGACTCAATGAACGGGTAGGTTTGACTGCTTTTATTATAACGAGCCATGTGCAGCAGGTGGTCTTTCTGCTCATCTCCTCACTTGAAATGCGCCTCTTTTCCGCAACGCACGTTCGCCGTCTTCGTCTACCCAAGGTATGCGCTAAACAATTGCATTTGTCACTGTACATATGAACTAGTTCGTGCATAACGTCTCATCATTTCAGTGTATCTGTTTGTATTTCTGCTGTTTTTCTTTATATTATATGTGAATGCGTGTCTGAATGATTTTAAGGACGATTGTGAATATCCACCTTCACGACTCTCAACCTCGTCTGAGACAGCGGAGACCGTGTGGTGTGGTCTCTTTGAACGCGTGTAAATCTAAACAATTTGAACATTGCCCATTGTTATAAATTCTCCTAGATTTTTTTTATTTAAAAGTTTTAATTTATAGGTATGACCATTATATTTTGAACAATTGATATATACGTTTAAATGTAGCTAATCGCATATGCATTTTTGTACCTGACACATCGAGCTGGTCTGCATTTTCAAATGTTTGCTATTCGCGTACTTCGAAATGTTTCACTTGCCTTGCTGTCATGAAATAGGTGCATATTTTAAATTGAAATATTAGTAATACATGTAAGGTCAATTCATTTTAAGCCCGTTTCACTTTCTTCTCATCGTCCGATATTACTAGTATACACATCATTTGAAACTGTTTTATTGAAAATGAATAACTGCGAGTTTTTAAAGTGTATTCGTTATTAAACCTATAGGCTATATAACGATGGTCACACAAACACCACAGTGACTGAGTATAACAAATGCCTGAGGGGGAAATTTAGTATAATCTGATGCATGCAGTTAGTATGCAGTTCTGTGACAATTTTAACTGTTATATAGAAATTAGTTATTAAAGCTCGCTCAGTATGCTTTATGTAACATCAGTATTCTTTAGTCCTGTGCAGTAAATTTATGCTATGGGTCTACTTTGCAATTCTAAGTGTTTGACAATGCACCGCTGAATGCCTACACTATCGGAGATACTTTCAAAACTCACGGTTAAAACTGAATGCGTTGTTTCAATGTCACCTTCTCCCAGGTAACCTGACTTGGCATTCGACATGGTAGCTGGTATCGAGAAAGCATGCCACCGATGTCTGTCTCACATTGCCGGTAACGGTGAGTGCGTCGAAATCTACCAATGGCCTGAAATATTTCAAATGACGACGAATCACGGTCCAAACCCAGCCTACTCTGCGGTACCAACCCTCTGACATCAGTGTGGGACTCAAGAAACATGATCAGTGAACATGATCAACAGTTGTGATGTAAAAACCATCCTTTATAGCATTTAGTCTTTGTGTTGACATTGTTTCTTTGTTTTGACTGAATATTAAGTTTTTCGTGTTTTATTTAATTAATATTTAAACAGAAAGTGAGACCACGGCTTAATACCTGAAACAAGTTCACAGGTCAAAATGCTTTCTCCAGTTAATATGATTATCCATTTTAAACACAATGACTAATTAGAGAACAGAGTGGGGCAAGCACTTAAATACAGACACCAAACAGTACTAATGAAAGAGCAGGAGTGAGCCATGACCAGTCAACAAGGGCGCAGGGCAACAAGGCACAGGTGAAGTAACTAACACGCTTCAACACAGTACTAAGTTACAAGACCTGAAACTGAGGAAACGTAAGGAAATACTAAACCAGGAAAATAAAGTACAAATTAAAACCAAAACAGAACACAAGCAAGGAAACATAAAATACTGGGGAACAGAAACTCATAAATACAAAGAAACAGATGAGGCTCATTAGCCAGCCTCAAACCCATGACAGGGGAAATGCAGTCTTCAAGCCACACACTCAAGCCATTGCGCCATGCAGCATTCCAGGGTGCAGGGGAAACACACAAGGGTTAGACGGGGACTGAAAAGTGGGATGGCCAGTGACACCTGCTGGTCAAATGGAGGTAGAGACATGGGCAGGGGTGGATGGGTGCTAACCCTACCAGGTCCTTAACTCCCAGCTCCAGGATTGCTGTGTGCTGGCTGAGCCTGCACTGTAACCCTCCCCAAGCTTACTCTCACCTGTTTGTGTGCCTCATGGAGAGCAAGTGTGGGTAATCAAAAAAAAAAAGAATTCCCCGACACAGATTAATACAGTATCACTGTCTTGTTCTACAATATATCCCAGCTTTCACTGTCCATTCCACCCTGGATAACTGGATAACTAATGAGTCTAATTAAGTGCAATATTCTCCTCTGTTCTCCTTCCAGCCTATTTAATCTCTGGGCTGCTTGCCTTCCTGGCGTTGCCTCTCACCATGGCGTTTGTAGGTAAGATTCACACCTGGAAAGGGGGTAAATATTCCACAGTTTGTTCATAATAAAAACGTGCTACAGTGACTCAGGCTGCGGGTAAAGATGCTCCGCAAAGGGTTAAACTCCTGAGTCATAGCAATACGCATGCAGGTTAGTAACCTGCTGTCAGCGCAGACTGAACTTTGCCTGCCTTCATGTGTTTTTAGGGGTGAAGACGCTACATGACTGTCCCATACAGCCCATGATCCCACTGTACCTGCTGGTTGGCGGTGTGGTCGGCAGCTTGAAGGTACCTCACGGGTCATCACTAGTACATCAGCTCCATCCTAAAGTACATCTTAAAGACGGAAGGTCTAGCTCTCATTTTAAAAGTCAATAGCATTTTCGGTTTTTTAATCTTATCAATCAGAGCAGTGCAGTGATGCCAGCAGCCAGCCTAAAAGCTAATTTATAATTCAACACTGTAGGGTACAGCATAGCTGCTTAGTCTACGCCGTAGACTACATTGTAGCATGATGCGCACCTCACCAGAAATGTTACTACAGGTGACAGGCTATGGTGTAGGGCAGGGGTGCCCAACTCCAGTCCTGGAGGGCCAGAGCCCTGCACATTTTTGGGTTTCCCCTCATTTAACACACCTGATTACCACACAGCACTTGAGCTGAATCATTTATGGTGGAACAGGGAAAGAACTAAGCTACACAGGGCTCCCGCCCTGCAGGACTGGAGTTGGGCACCCCTGGTGTAGGGTATGGCTTGGGGTACCCTAATAGTGATGGTGTAGATTCTACATAGAAGTGTAAATCAGCCATAATATGCTTTTAGCGCAGGAGTCCTTGAGTCTATTGTCGTAGGTTGCCCTTGCATTGGTTATCATAATTGGATACAAACCCAAGTTAGCAAATCATATAGGTGAGGCACCCTATATTGCCAAAAGTATTGGGACACCCAAATCATTGAATTCAGGTGTACCAATCACTTCCATAGCCACAGGTATATAAAATCAAGCACCTAGGTTTGCAGACTGCTTCTACAAACATTTCCGAAAGAATGGGTTGCTCTTAGGAGCTCAGTGAATTCAAATGTAATATTTGGTGGAGATGGGATTATGGTGTGGGGTTGTTTTTCAGGGGTTGAACATGGCCCCTTAGTTCCAGTGAAAGGAACTGTCAATGCTGCAGCATTCAAAGTCATTTCATGCTCCCAATTTTGTGGGAACAGTTTGGGGATGGTCCCTTCCTGTTCCAACATGACTGCGCACCAGTGCACAAAGCAAGGTCCATAAGGACATGGATGAGCAAGTCTGGTGTGGAGGAACTTGACTGGCCTGCACAGAGCACTGACCTCAACCCTCAACCTTCTCGTACAACATCAGTGCCTGACCTCACAAATGCTCTCCTGGAAGGTTGGTCAAAAACTCCCATAAACACACTGTAAACCTTCTGAACAGCCTTCCCAGGAGAGTTGAAGCTGTTATAGCTGCAAAGGTTGGGACAATTCCATTTTAAACCATATATATTAAGAATGGGATGTCATTAAAGTTCATGCGTGTATAAAGGCAGGCATCCCAATACTTTTGGCAATATACTGTAGTGTATCTGCTCCTCTCTTTGCCAGTAATTAGTACTCAGGCATAAACTTACAAGCTTGGTGGCTCTACTGTTCCTTAGAGTCTCCTTTGAACCATTGGGCCACTTGTGGTGCATTTAGAGTTGCATTCTCTTGTGGTGCATTTAGATCTGCATTCTCACTTTGGGCTGTCCTTACGGAATCTGGGGCAATTTACAGTAATGGGCCTGTTTTATGAAGCAGTGATCCAAAATAGCTCTTGTCTTTCCTGGGCAATTTTAATGTTACAACAAGGTGTTATGAGTTTATGAAATGCAAGACAGATCTCAGGGAGGTAAGAGGAAGGACACTCACATACAGTATGTAGCTCATCTCCCGAGTGACACCCTTTTTTGCATTGTGCACATGACACCATTCTGGCTTGTTAGGTTGTAAAGCCTATAGAACTACTTTTAAAATCAGTTCTATTTATAATCTCAATACCTGGTGGCCTCAAACCCCCCAATGTGTCACATCACTGTGCTGTCATTTATTTGCCTGCATGACGCGACAGGTCTCTCTCCTCCTGTATGATGCTGCCAAGATGAGGTCTCTCCTTTCCAAGTCTGTTGTCATCGGAGATGACGATGATGACGAGTACCCATGGCGACAGAATGCACACAAGTACCATGTCCATGTGGTCCTCAGCATGTTCCTCTTTATCTGGTTCATCCTGGGAAATTACTGGGTTTTCTCCATCTACGTGCCCAACTTCATCCCGCCCTTTCACAGGCCGCAGGACTACTGCCGCAAGTCGCTCTACGTGTTCTCCGTGTTTGTGCTGGCGCTCGCCCACTCAGCCCTGGTGCTGCTGCTCTGCTGCACAATCTGCCTGTACTTTTGCTCCCATGTCAGCACCCGGGACGACTACGGCGAGGACTGAGCGCCCCACTGGGCATCTGCAGCTGTTGCTGCCACTGCCTGTAACATCACTGCCACAGCGGGGTTTTCTATGTGGCCACATTCTGCTCCCTGTTCTATCGTGATGCAGTGCTGATGCGTTAATGCAACTCTACGGTACCAATGTAGCATGCTGCAAAACAGAAAATCATCTGATATGATTGACACAGAATATAATTTCTTCAAAGGGCACTGCCCAGTAATAATTATGCAAATACAATTCAAAGACGCCCTTTTGACCATAAATTCTACAAAGGGATTTTAAATGGCTCTAAACACAATGGTATATTTTCAAACCACATCATAGTCTAGATAACTGTACTCCACTCCTTATGAGTCTGGTTCTGGTGAAGTGTTCCTGTAAGGTATGTAATGGTGCCCTCTCATAGACATTGTCAAACCCCTGTCTGCCAGTGTGGGTAGTATGTGAGTTATTTTATCAGGGCAAATTTTGCTACACAGAGAAGTTTATTCAGTTAAGAAATTTCAGACGTTTCTGCTTCCCCACTCTTTTATTTTATCAGTCTGATTACATTTCTTTGCATGGCTCAAATTGGACTGATACTCTGGTTTCATGAAGATTCTGCTTAAGTCTGCTTCGGGGCTGGAGTTTAGTTCCTGCTTCAAGGGGAGAATCTCACCTCTGCTTTTCTGCCTGCACTTGCTGTTCCTGCAATTTTGTAGTTTGTCAGTTAACCTCAGTTTCCTAATACATTTTCTAGTGTTATGTAACAAAAAAGCTTTGAACAGCGCATTTGGTGTGTTTAACGGTTTTAACAGTTAGAGGTATTTTTATGGATTTGGATGCTGGAGTTATTCTATCTGCATGAAAACAGTGGTGTTTAGTTGCTGATGTTCATGGTGTGTGTTCACAATGTGTTTGAATCTTGAGGTGCTGTTACATAGCCACACAATAGCCTCCAGAGGAAGATTTGGATGTTCATGTGTCGGTGTCCATAACGCAATAATATCCATAGCCTGATCCATAATGATTTTTAACCTGAAAAATACACACTTACATCCATGCATTTTCCACTGTGCTTATCTGGGTCAGGGTGGAAGGTCGGGGGGGGGGGGGGGCAGCATGTTATTAAATAAGGCAGGGGTGGACCTTTTATGGGATTCCACACGAGCAATAAAAAGCACAGCCACGGAATATTGGCAAATTT
>JAODJX010000037.1:1916818-1926944 GCA_026776945.1 Isichthys henryi | reverse complement strand
ATCTGTAAAATATTTTAGGAGGCTTCAGGAAAAAAGAATAATTGTACACGGTGTATCTTTATTAGGAGTAATGTCCTTTACAACTCACTGACGCACCTTTATTTTGACCTGCCCCCGAACCTGATTGGTGAGTTTGAAGCCACATCCGATTGGTGGATTTTCGATGAATGCTGATTGGTCGGTGTACAGCCGACGCCTTCTCATGACATGCCTAATCGAGAGACGCCCCTCCAGTCGGCATTTCTGTTCAACGTCAGAACTACGAGTCGCGCATGCTTTACTGCTGCTTCTGGGGTTCTTTCAGAGGTGCCGGGCGTTCCGGGTATAAAACACGCTGCTGTCCGGCCCTAAGCATCGGAAGACGAAGCGTACATGAAAGATACTATGGCAGCCTCTTCCGATAGAATCATGCTTGGTCCTCTTGTGGCGGCCATTGATCAAGGTACTAGTTCTACGAGATTCTTGGTGAGTCACCGAGCATAATCCCGGGCATTTTCGTTTTATTGTGTTCTTCATTGCTACTGAGTGTCCTTTAAATAACCCTCTCATTGACGAGAGGGGTGGTCTTAACCCGCCGGTTACTAGGCCGGTTAAATAGACATTTGCTGACAATATTCAGTTCGTTATATAAAGGTTTGGAACCCATTGATCGTATTCGATTATTGTCCCCCTCATCCTATTTATATTCACAAACTCGTATGCGGGATAAAATGGCATACATTTTGTTTTCTGCTGGAACATTATCCTACTCTGATGTCTGTCTGGTGCAATTCCACGAAATTTAAGTTAACTTTGGCATTCACGCTGTGTAGCATGTGTACCTTTGTATTCTTATTTATCCTTTCGTTGCGAGTCTGAGGACAGCATGCTGAATGACCGGTTATAACTTGCTCAATTTACTGGTCTGAATTGGCACTTATATTCGAATTGAGATGACGAACTTGCTCAGTGCTGTTTATTTTCAAGTAGCGCAATATCACGCACATCTAATTAGTCTGTCAGTTTCTGGCCCTACTATTTCTTTCTTACTGCCTAAATGCTGCTTCCATAAAACACACAACCTCAGCTTGGTAAAAGATGCCTGTCATTGATGCCTTCCCAGTTAGTTTTCCTTCTTTTATAGCTCTCTATACAGATGGTATAAAGCAATAGTTCTAGACCCTTTTTTTAGTCTATCCGGTAGTGACAGTGTGGGTTGCAACTTGCAATATGACTCCTACTAATGCTCATATTAAATATATCTTGTGTCCCCTTTTAAATGTGAGGTTAACTCTAATCCAGAGGGTTCTTCACCTGTATTGGGTTCTCAAAGGCTCTGGAAATGCTAGTGGAAAAGCGTTATCTTGTCCAAGCTCTGCATTGTGGAAGTCTCTTTGCTGCTGCTCCCCTCTGGCTGTCTCAAATGTGATGTGTACGAAAGAGTCTAATGACATAACTTGGCACATGAGAGTATTGGGCCCCAGTCGGGTCGTGACAGTCCGGTGACGTGGAGAACTGCCCTGACCTCGGCTGCTATCCAAACATCAATGCTAGTGGCATGGTCTTGGTCAGCTGCCTGTGGCCATTTTTTCCATGTCTGTGGCAAGTTGCTTTTTCTGTAGCTGTGTGATCTTCCTTGTGGTGTGTTATTTCCATGCCCCAGAGGGTATCCAGTGTAATTAGATGGTTGCTAGTTCAAACCCCAGGGTCAGCAGTGTTGGGTTCCTGGGCTAGACCCTTAACCCCAGTGCCACTTTGCATAAAAGCACCTGCCAAATAATAATTACTATAATGTGATGTGTGCTTGTTGGAAGAAATGGCACCAGTGACATGTGTTTCTGGTTTTTGTACTAGGAGCTACCGATTTTAATGGCCTTTAATCCCTGAGAACTACTGTGCTGTTTAAAAAGATTAAACATAAAACTATCCTCTGTATAACGCAGTTTAGGTGTATACTTGCAGATTTTCAATGGTGCTTGTTTCTCTGTTATTTATTCCTGCACGTTAAGGAATCTTTTACGAGACAAATTCCATTCATTGGCAAATATTTTCCAGGCCATGGAGGTGGATTGGGAATGGGAGGGGCCCCTTGTTCAGCAATTGGGTTATTATTGTGGTTTGGGTGGGGCAACCAGAATGATTAGCCCAGCGGACAGTGTAGGTGTAATGGCCACCTAGCTGTAGGGGTTAGGCAGGTTCACCCACATCGTTAGCACTGGTGAGTAGTTTGTCTACTGACTTTGATCTTTAATCCATTTTTAACCTTCATCTCTTAAGTACACAGTGTCCTGTATGCATAAGCAGCCTGGACTTCTGACTTGCTGAAGGTAGATCTTCGACAAGCCACGTTATTGATCCAGTTTTTCATAAACCCATTTCAGATTAGCTGTTAACCATATAGACACGCGGCAGCTTCTCTTCAAATGGGAAGAGTCTTGCCTCAAGGCTTCATTATTTATGCTTATGACATCTCTAGTTAGTAGTTAGTCAGCCGATATAGTCTCTCTAAAGTGAAGGCAGGGCATGTTGATTTACTGTGGGATTACGTTTGGTGAACTCTGAATGGGGTCTGACTGGAGATCATGGTCTCTAGCTTTTGTGTTCACTGCTGTCTCTCTCCATACCTTTTCAGGTGTTTAATGCCAAGACAGCTGAGCTCCTCAGCCACCACCAGGTGGAGATCAAGCAGAGTTTCCCAAAAGAAGGGTGAGCGCTCTTCCCACAATGCCTTGCAACCACACGCCATGTCTGTTTTTTTTTTTTTTTTTCCCCTTGTGATCTGAGACCAACATCTGATTCTGACTTTCATGGGATGGAGCCACTTTAATATGTGACCTGTGCTGGCAAAATGAGTCGGAATGAGGAAATTTTCAAAATGGAGTTGTTGTTGTTTTTAGATTCTCCTTTTTAAAACCCTCAAAATGATGTATGGTTTGTTGGAATCGGAGAAAAAATGACCGAGTTACATCCGTTAGAAGTTGTTTACATAAACAGGGCTTTATAAAATCGAGTTCTATTGGTTCAGAGTGATGTCATTGGAAATTCTATGCAAATTTTTAGAAAGTAGGCGAGCCTCGCTTCACGGTGATACCAAACAATCGGTGGGGGGATTCCCAGTCATGCCGCGAGTGAGTGGAGAAAAACACGGATTTTATAAGAAAATTTAAGATAAAGGACTAATTTCTGAAGACAAAGCCCGTACAAAACATTCAAATTATGATGGTTCAAGATATTTATTTGCTATTTTGATTATTGGGATCGATAGCTTAATTGACTCATTTTTGGTAAAATCTCAATTTCGACGAAAATTAACTGACATTTTTGACTCTAGCTCATAATTAGCCTGTGCTCTTTCCAACTCATTTTGCCAGCACGGGTCACATATGTGGTTTTCTGTATACTGGAATCAGTGATTTAAAAAAATTACCTTCATTATAATCACATCTGTGCACACTAATTTTTAACAAATTTAGTCTAACAAGTATAATTTTATGATGGTCCAGTCAATCTTAAACTGTGAATAAGGGTCTGGTTGGGCACTTTGCAATGGGTTGGCACCCCATCCTGGGTTATTCCCTGCCTTGACCCCATAGCCTCCAGGATAGGCTCCAGACGGCCCGTGACCCAGAATAGGACAAGTGGTTACGGAAGATGGATGGATGAATGAATGAGACTTGGGTGGGCTGAGGACTAGGAATTGGTTAGGGACTCACACACTGTGTCTCTTGGCCAGATGGGTGGAGGAGGACCCTAAAGAAATCCTTTATTCTGTGTATGAGTGCATGGAGAGAACATGCGAGAAGATGACCCAGCTCAACATCGACATCTCCAACATTAAAGGTATACCAGCGTTCATATGCTGTGGGGAGAGGGGCAGGGGGCACATTCAGCTTGCTTAATTAATCAACTTAATTATTTAAAAAACATTGTGAGGTATTGATTAGTCCAACATCGTGTATTAGTGGACGTATTGGATGGTTGGTACAAATACAGGGGTGACTTTAGAGAGGTTTTCAAATGACTAAGCTGAAACACTCTGATAGACATGGTTTTAATGTTGGTGTAAAACTATTTAAAAATAATTTTCTTCAACTACCTAAGACTTTTGCATAGTACTGCACATGTGTGCGTCTGTCTAGCAGATCACAATGGGGTATGCTAAAGCTACACAGATTCTCCAGGGGATGTGTAATGTATCTTTACTGTTCCATGTCAGTGTTTGGTTATCCCTGTTATTGTAAAATACAGATTTTTCAAAATAAGTATGTACACATTAACTAAAGAGTTGTGTCTCGTTAAGGGTTGTGTTAAATTGTTGCCTTTTTAACTACCAGCAATTGGAGTGACCAATCAGAGAGAGACCACGCTGATCTGGGACAAGCTGACTGGAGAGCCTCTCTACAACGCTATCGGTAAGTTTTGGTCTCTTGGAATTGGTGTCCTTTTGAGAAGCATAGATGGGTGAGCCCAAAGCTGGCCACACCTTCTACACTGATCCCATCTGATGCAACATGACGAACTGCTGGGCCCACTTGTTTCTGCTTAGTCACCTTTCCACAATGTTGCCATCCCTCTCTTGCTGTGCTGAGTCACATGACTTTTAACACACAGTATCATTAGAACAGCTTTGTAGGAGTTACTATGCTATTTTATGCAGTGGGTGTCCCAGTCTGGATGCCTCAATACATGCATTATAATAAAAATGTTGATATGTAGATGTGGCAGACCATGAGAGAAACCAAAAACTGTGTGTGTGGATTATGTTTATATTACATTGTGGGGATCAAATGTCCCCTGAAATGTAATAGAAACCTGTTATTTTGACGTTATAGGAATGTCTCGGGTCCCCACAAAGATATGTGACTGCAATCAAAAAACTCAAAATACCAAAAGTGTTGTATTTTGTTTGGTTACTTATTGTTAAGGTTAGGGCTGGGTAGGGGTTAAGGTCATCATGTTGGGATTAGAGTTTTCCCCATAGAAATGATTGGAGAGTCCCCACAAAGGTGTGTGTGTGTGTGTGTGTGTGTGTGTGTGTGTGTGTGTGTGTTTGTGTTTGTGTTTGTTTTGGGGGGTGCTCCCTGCTGTCCACATACTTGCATAGCGAATGCACACACACACTCTCCCTCTCTCTCTCCATGATAGGGGAGAATGCCCACCCACAGGGAAATGGTATAGCCTCATTGAAAACCTTCTTAAGTCTGTGGAGGCAGTAGCTGACTCTGGTTTTCATTGGTTGCACTGAAAGGAGGCTGTGCTCTGATACCATCTGAGTGTGAAAGCCTCCCTTTGTGACGCTTCCTCCAGCAGAGTCTTGTACATGTGGTCTGCATGCCTGAGCCCTGACAGGCCTTGCAGTTTAGCGTTGCAGCTGTTGGCTGAGCACATTCTGCTCTCACACACACAGGGCTGTGTGTTACGTCACTGACCCTTTATTTTCTGGCTTCTGGCAGTGTGGCTTGACCTGCGCACACAATCCACTGTGGAGCGGCTCATCAGCAAGACGCCTGGGAGGAACAAGAACCATCTGAAGGTGAAGCTGCTGGAGTGCTGGCCGCTACCCATCCCCAGAGATAGTTATAACTACAGACTGATCTCTCTCTCTCGCTCTCGCTCTCTCTCTCGCTCTCCCTCTCACTCTCCCTTGCTTGCTCTCTCTCTCACTCACTCGCTCTCTTTCCCTCCAGCATAAGACAGGCCTTCCCATCAGCACATACTTCAGCGCGGTGAAGCTCCGGTGGCTGTTGGACAATGTCCCTGAAGTCCGAGAGGCTGTCCAGTCCCACAGGGCTATGTTCGGCACCGTTGATTCCTGGTTGATCTGGGTGCGAAATGCACTCAGTATTTACCGTTTTCAGTGTTGTATACTACAGTAGGCCCCTCTGGAACTGAGCCCCCTGTTTACTGGGTTTGTGATGTCCCCACAGAGCCTGACAGGGGGTAAGAGTGGGGGGGTTCACTGCACTGATGTGACAAATGCCAGCAGGACCATGCTGTTCAACATTCACACCATGGACTGGGATCCAGAGCTTTGTCAGTATGTCACACTGAGCTGTACCTGTGACACAGCCTGTATGTTAGACCAGGGGTCTCCAACTCCGGTCCTGGAGGGCTACCGTCCAGTAGGTTTTCTATCCTACCCGGCTTCTGATGAGCCACACCTGTTCCTGATATTTACCTGAGAACAGGTGTGGATCATCAGAAGCCAGGTAGGATAGAAAGCCTACTGAGCCTCACGCTTTTTGGATTATGTGCCAGAAAGGACCATGTGATCTGTAGGACATTTTATGAAAATGCACATGTAGAAAGAGACACTGAGAAATGTGTGGTTTGAGTGGCAGTAAATACTGCCGACGGACAGAGATCTGTACCATCTCATCCATATACTGTATGATAAATAGTCTTCTCCATGTTTCATTCTTTCCACACTACAACTTTAAATAGATGAAAAGAAGGTTAAGAAAATGAAAACAGCAAAGGACAGAGAAGAACCAGCAGGGAAATACATCAAAAAGAAGACAAAAACTGCTGCAAAAAATAAAGGAGGTAGGATTTCCTCTGACGCAGCGTGGTCTGTAGTCTACAAGCGTCAAAGCGCTAAGTATTATTAAAAAGTGCTTTCATCTCCGATGGTGTCCATGAAGTGATTCTTCTATGCATTAATGCCGTGTCCAAACCATTATGCCCAAAAAAGACCGTTTGTCCACAGGAACTTAGACATTAATTTTCTTGAATGGGCCTTGTAGGTAATTTTCGCCAGGGTTCAGATACAAAAATGCGATGTAATATTCCTTCAAGCACAAACAGATGAACATGTTTCTCATATTATTCAGTAAAATGACAAACAAACCATGAATGGAAAAAGACCGGAATACTGAAGGCCACCTGGTCTAAATTAACCAAATGCCTTTGATACAGAACTCTTAAACTCACTGTCTGTATATTGTTACAACCTCAATTAAATCCACCGTTTAGGGGAACTGGGAGGTAACATACTGGTACTTCTGGTTTTGTGTGATGGTGGGGTTGGAGAAAAAATACCAAGCACAGACAGGTACTATTTGCAAAAGATATGCATTACAAATATGCCATTTACAACCATGTAGAGATCAGAAACTGAAGAAAATGAATAATCAAAGCAACAATTCTAGCAAAACGATCTGGTCAAAATGTGCAAAAACTCCACAATATTGTAGCTTACGGTTGTCTCTTTGCATCTTCTCCCCTGCTGTCTTCTTAGACATTGGCACGTTTAAATTTGCTGCATCCAACTAGCACAGGAGGCAGAAAGTAAGTGAGGGGCAACGATAAAGGCAGGGAAAAAAGGATTACAGAAAAACAAACACAACACCCCCAACCACAAGCTAAATGAGTGACTCATGGAATAGAGGGAAGTGGGAAAAAGCGTCTGATAAAACATTCTCACATACCTTCTTATAACAGACCTCGATGTTATAGCTTTCCTCTATCAACGACCAATGAATCAGACATCGATTGTAATTCTGCATACGAGATGGTCAGTTTGTGGTCAGTTAGCACTACTACAGGCTGAGCTGAACTGTAGTTGCACTGACGTTTATCAAATTTCCTAGACAAGTAACAATGGAGTGTTTGATACCTCCATCATCCAATTGCAGTAGGACAGCTCCAGCACCAGTGGCATTGGCATCTACCTCCAGGTTAAACAGTTCATCATAGCTAGGAGCAGCAAGAACTGCAGCAAATACAAACATATACAAACACACACTTTTGTGCGTTTTGGGTCAAATCCCAAATTCACATCTACCTGTACATCAGATTTCAGATCATTTGGTGGAACCTAACAGGTTTTACTGAGGAGAGAGTAATGGAAGCACCTTGGTGTCCCTGTGTGCACCAATCTATCCAATATGTCTAAAATGTGACTTGCAACATTTGAGTGGATAATATTCTTTTTCTAAATATATTGCCACTCACCAAAAATACAAATGTATTGTGTATTTCATTCACAAGATGAAAAATGGGCAAACTATATTCATTCATTGGCATACTATAATGTAGAAATACACCCAGTGTTGTCAAAAGTACCAAGCATATTAAAAGTATCGATTCCATCATGTATAAAACTATTTCAATACCCATTTTTCATTTTATTGATTCTATAGCCTGCACTTCCAGTTTGCTTTGAGTGCAAAGTCTCAGACGTGGGGTGTGACTGAAAGTGCAGCAGAGATTTCACTATCACGCACAATCAGGTGCAGCCGGAGTGGCAGCTGGAAATACTTTGGCTTTGTACCAAAAGACGGTAAACCACACGACATATGCAGCCTTAAACGCAGGTTTGTCACCACACAATAGAAATGGGGCAAATATCACAAACATAACTGAAAAGGAGACACGCGACGCGATACAAAGTTTCAAAATATTAATCTGCATGACCCTGTAATCGGTTAAGCAGTTCCGCATTGACAAAAATCGGCAGTTATTTTTACCCGTGTGTCCGACTCCAAGACATTGTAATAATGAAATCTAATTAGTATTTACTAGTAATGTACTCTTTCCAATAAGTACATCTTCTACCGTTTCGGATAGCAACGACGCTATTTTATTGGACGAAACAGCTGTCACTCAATCCTGGTGTTTCCACATAAAGTGAACTACGGTGAAACACGATCATAGGCGAAAGTTCCGTGAGTCGAGAATGTTATGCTAGCAGGGAAGCCGAGCATTATATGCTAAGCGTATATTTTAATAATACTTACCGAAAGAAATACAGCAATATATTTGAGAGATCACGTTTTCAAACGAGGGTAAGTTTTCAATAATGCAGCTCACAATATCTCACTGAATCGTCTCCACTGCCGTAATGCCGGATCGGGGTATCTTTAAATTTGCCGCACTGTTGTCTATGTGGGCTATACGTGACTAGACGAGGTGGGGCTCTGAATCAGTCCGAACGAGCAATGGAACCACTGTCGAATTTGCACAAGCCACCTGTAGGACATAAAGTGGGGTGGAGAAAATAGGAAAAACACAAACGCGCAGTACACATAGCGCATAACAATATTGCAACCAGCCTTCTAATATATTTCTGAATACGTTGAACTCTTTCCATCCAAAGCAGGCTCTGAAGGCGAAAATAGTGTTGAGCATAAGAAGGACAATGCACCCCAGAAAAAGACCAAGGAGAAGCCTTTGAAGGAGAGCGCCTCATCCAGTGCCAAGGACCAGAAATCAAACTGCAAGGGTGAGATTGTGTCTGACGCCAGAGGCTGAAGAGTCTGGTTTGTTGCATTCAGTGAGAGGAGCTGTCATAGAAAAAGCAAAACGTAGTGGATTGTAAAATAAGGGCAATGGTTCATCCTGGAAGATTCCGTTGTATTTATTTGACACATAACAAATACTTTAAACTAGGAAAACGTCTGTTGGGTATGACTTCTGTAATTGCAGAAATGCAAACAAACACAGAGAGTCTTGGGACATTTGCCTAATTCAGCACAAATATTGGAAATTTATTGGTTTTAAAACAAAAATCATTATTTTATTAATCTGTTTACTAAAAACACATCACAGTAGACAGAATCAGTATTTTTAAGTATGACATTAATTTCAAGTAGTAATATATTGAAACCTAGATTTATAGTTAAAAAATTTATTGACGGGCAGAATCATCTTTTTCAAGAGTAAGATCACCTTTTCGATAATATAAAACACTAAACATTTTTGTTTAGTGTCCCTTTGGGAGCCAGTGATTACAATTGCAATTAATAGCAAAATGGCAAGAACAGAACCGAATGAGTCGGTCAAAAGATTATGACACTTAACTAAAACAAAATCTGTATGGAAGATATGTGTTGATATGTTAAACGTTGCTTGTCAATGGACTTTTGTTATGAAACCAATAAATTTGCAACATTTTCACAGAATTTAACAAGCATCCCGAGACTTTCTATATATTACACACACACACTTTTACTTTGCTCTCACTACCTCCAGTCTGTTTTTGTCATTGTTCAAAAGACAAAGAAAAGCCTCCAAAATCCAAGAAGAAAGATCCACTGGCCATGTTTCTGATAGATGAGGAGAAGCCAAATTTCAGCACTAAACCGAAAGGTGATTCCTGATGATTTGTATATTAACGATATTCCAACCTATAAAGATTAGGCCC
>JAODJX010000037.1:1904845-1916718 GCA_026776945.1 Isichthys henryi | reverse complement strand
ACACCTGTTCCTGATATTTACCTGAGAACAGGTATGGCTCATCAGAAGCCTGGTAGGATAGAAAACCTACTGGACGGTAGCCCTCCAGGACCGGAGTTGCAGACCCCTGTGTTAGACCAACCTGTGTGTGTGCGTAATACAGTGCATTTTTAATTTTTTGCACTTTAAATCTTTGATTCTTTTTTTCCTGCTAAGTTTTGTCATTGTTTGTCTCCAGAGTGATGGGGCTCTGACTGTCACCCGGGTTAATTTGACCCGATCGCTTGATATAATGGCCAATTAGTGCACACAGTTTCATTAAATAAATGTGGAGTCAGTCATTCTGGTTTTATTTTTACCTACCTTCCTGGTTTTTTTTTCCCCCCCAGATATTTTGATATTCCAATGGAGATTCTGCCGAAAGTGAGAAGTTCCTCAGAAATATATGGATTGATGGTAAGCTGTAGTGACTCATACTCACACAAGCCATAAACACGCTATTACACATTTATCCGACCTTGAGCTTTATACAGTGCCAGTCAAAAGTCTGCACATACCTACTGAATATCATATGTTTTTCAACAAGATAACCAAGGTTATGTAAGTACTGTATTATCTTTGGGAATAAGGAAGTAGATAGTGCTGCGACAGATGAGCTGGCCCCCACAATCTCAAGACCTAAACCTCAAATAGCTGGCTTGGGATGAGTTTGATTGAAGAGTAAGAGCAAGGTGGCCAACTTGTGGAAACTCCTTCAGGACTTTTGGAGAAGCATTCCAGGTGGCTATAAATGGAAGCTGGCTGAAAGATTGCCAAGACTCTGCCATGCTGTCATGGAAGCTAAAGTGGGAAGTTAGGTGTCTAAAATTTGAGAAAAATGTGGGATGGTGAACGCTTCTCTGGGATGACACAATATTTATGTGTCACTACATTGCCTTGATGTCTTTTGTTATGAGGTGAATCGCTAAAATGGACACGGATGTATTATATGCAGGTGGGTCCAGACTTTTGACTAATACTGTAGATGCATACAGTTTGTCTAAACTCATGTGGCAGTTAAGCCATAACAATGGGTGAGGATGTGTTTACAGTGATAATTGTGTCAGACTATCTTTTATTGCTGCTTATTTGTATGCTTTGGAGATCGTCTTGGTTAGAGTTCATCCTTTATGAATGATCATTGCTGTGTTTAAGGGGTAGAGGGATGTTAAGCCCCTTGGGAATATGCGGCTGCCTTTCAGAAGCTCTTGGTCCGTGTACAGATCGGCACCAGGACGGTGTCAGTATTGTGGGAACTCGCGCTCATTCCTGTTCTGTTGTCTCTCTCTGCTTACTGGCAGAAAATAAGCTCTAGTCTGGTGAGTAGGTCTTCATCATTGTTACAGTCATCACCATTGCCACCACAAAAAGCATGATCCCGGTCCTCCTCTTCCTCGTTTTGGAACCAGACTGATAGTCAGGAGCAGAATGGAAAGATGGAGCCTAGAATACAGTCGTTTATGCATTTGGAAATTTGCCACTGTCAACAGACTGGCATTGGTGCCCCTTCTGGGACCATCAAGCCTTTCAGACAAGATAAGTTCCCTTAAGCACTGAGCCACCTGAGGCTGATAGTGTTTCCACTGGTAGTTTTGTGATTCTGTTTTCTGTACTCAAATGTAATTCAAACATTCAGGCATCCCTGCTGTAGGGTCAAAGTTCATGGCCTGATGTGCCTGCTGTTGCTGCAGCAGAGCCTGTGGGGCATTTAAAGTACGTAACAGTTGCATGGCAATTAATGTGAAGCCATGATTTGCCCAGTGTGTAGATCTGTGAAGTCCAGGTCTCAAGGGCCTTCATCACACCCCCTTTTCTCGCTCCATAGGAAATTATCTGAAATTGTTAAATGTGTAGAAAGTTCCCTCACCTGATGTTGCAGATGTAAATCATCTGTAGGGGTGTGTGCCTCAGCTTTGTCGAGTACACCATACACGCCTCTCAGAACGACGGTCAGCTAAATTGTGATGCCGTGGCAGTAGCATCGATGAGAATGGGCGACCTGTGGAGAAACGCATTGTGACATCACTTGCATGGAGATGCAGGTCATATCTTTGACCCCTGCAGGCTGTATGAGGTCTGTTGCATTTGTTATCCTGGTGATTGGTTTGTTTAGTAGACATCATCTTAAGAACTTGCATAGTTTGATTATAGTTTTTTTTTATAAGAAGATGCTTGCCGAAATCCTCCAGGTTAGGTACGTTTGTGAGGGCTACCGTGAAGGACAGAACTTATCTGTTTGAAATGCCCCAAAAACTGCATAATGGTGAGAATAGTGTTTGGTCACACCTCAAATGAGGATTAAAATAGTATGTGTGTGGGGAAAAATAAGGCCATTCTTGCTAGAATTCCGAAACGTAAATGAACAGGCTCTGTCCAATGAGAAGGGAGCATTTTGGTGGCTATGGTCATGCAGAAACGCTGCTGTCTCATGCTTTCACTAAGCTTTCGGAAAGCTTGTCCACAGGCCCTGTCACCTGTGAACATGTCACCTTGTTTGAATGTGGTGCAGATGGTGGCATATGGTATCCATTTCCAACACATGGGTCTTCTGGGAAACAAACCACCTCTCTTATTTTTTTCAGTTGCTTATGTGTGTGTGACTTCACTGTAGAATATTTTATGGCTCGAACAGGCCTGAAATATGAAATGGGTTTTGGCTGTGGTGGGTGGGTGCGGTTCACTGCAGAGTGATATAATGGCACTAGTGATATAAGTAAGGTGCTATTCTGCTCACCAATCTTACATATACTGGCTCTTCTTTACAGAAATCAGGCTCTCTCACTGGGGTGCCCATATCTGGGGTGAGTGCTGTGTTATGCTGTTTTTCACTTCTAGGACCCAGAGTACTTGTGCTGCAACACTACAGAACTTGATATAATGCCACACCTTTAAAGGGCGACATACTATACAGACCAGTAGAAAACTACGGAAGCTGTTGCTTTAGTGCTGTAATACAGAATATATCAGGCTGTGAAAAGGACTGTCCCACTGCGGAAAAATATTCCATGCAGATGTGTCATTCTTCTTGAATGTGGCAAGGAAACGTACCCCCCACTAACCGCACCCCACTGGTACTGTCCCACAGTGCCTGGGGGACCAGTCCGCCGCTCTGGTTGGGCAGATGTGCTTCCAGGATGGACAGGCCAAAAACACGTGAGTGCTTTCTCCTGGGTTCTCTATAGAAGGGTACAGTATAAACATGCTTTCCCAGAATGCATCGGTCATTTTATCGTTCTATAAGACATAAGATGTTGCCTCTTTTCAGGTATGGAACTGGTTGCTTCCTTCTCAGAAACACAGGCCTAAAGGTAATTTTGTCTCTCTTTGCAGTTTAAATCCTAGTCTGAAAGGATAAATGAAATCACTGTAGAAATCTGAAATTCGAAGAACCTCGTGGCATTTTACCAGTTTAATGCAAGTGACTAATTGAACATGGCCTTTTCACATATTTTCATAGTTTTAGTCAGTTTTATAGAGTTCAGTTTATTTTCAGCTATTAGAGGTATTACGATAATGAAATCGTTATCGTTTGTGAGCTACATCATCCACCCTTCCTGGGATCAGTATGACACATTTATTAGACTGGGAAAAAAAGCTGTACTTTTGGTTTGTCTTTTTAGCTGCTGATAACTACAGATGGTTGACAGTGTAATATGTTCTGCTGTGTCATGCAGCTAAACTGTGTGCGCAAATTTACACTCAACCAGCAATATATTCTTGAACCAGCTCAGCTGGTGAATTTGCGGTGATTGCAATTCAACGAATATTATATTAACACATAAAAACTGGGGCAGGCTCAGTGATTCAGTCAGTGGTCCTTGTTATGAAGTGTCTGTTTGATCTCTGGTTCTGTCATATAGAGGTTTTGAGGTCCAGGCTAAGCCAGGCTTTTCTGTTGGTGTCTGCATGTCCATCTCTAACGCGGGTCCGTCTTCTGCTTCCCGTAGCCGGTGATGTCAGACCACGGCCTCCTGACGACGGTGGCCTACAAGCTGGGGAGAGATAAGCCGGCCTGCTATGCGCTTGAGGTAGGAGCATCTGCATTAGCTTCAGCTTTGTGGAATCAGCTCCCCTGAGGTTGCATCATCTGCACGGGCTTCTATGCGGCTCTGTGGCTTAGGAGCCGTGATCAGAAAGTTGCCGGTGATTTTGATCATTTGGCCCTTAACGTTGCTTAGTGGTCTACATATGTTCCTCTATAGATATAGCCTTTAAGATGCAGTCAGAGAGATGCATGTTCTGCTGCATCAGCCACTCAGGTGTCGGTTGACTCGTTCCCCCTGCAGGGTTCGGTGGCGATAGCTGGGGCGGTGGTACAGTGGTTGAAGGATAACCTGGGGATTGTGCAGTCCTCCACGGAGATAGGTGAGCCCTGTCCTCTGCCCTGTGATGTGGAGACCGGATGAGTCACTGCGTCTGACCTCACTGCACGTTAATAATTGCACCTGCTGATAATGGCCTCCGATGTGTCTTTAGGCTCCCTGGAAGTGCTGGAGTTCACAGTGTATGGTCCTTGTGATAATTCAGGCTCACTCACACTGGTGTAAAATGCTAACATTGCCCCCCTGAAACCCCATGTCAGATTGTTCACCATGACATGTGGCTGGGGATTAGCAGCTACATGTAACCATGCGACACAGAGATCAGCTTCGAGTTCTGCAGCTGGGTTTATGTGTTAGACTGAAGCCACTTCAGGTTCATTTATTTCTGCCAAACCTCCCGCTGAGGTGTTCTTGCGGTACAGCTAATCGCTCATTGCTGAGGTTGTTGGTCAGTCATAGACCTGGCAAGCTTGTGCATAATGAACTTCTCCAGGACTGGGCCTTAGGGGGGCACCAGGGGGACTCTGGAGCCCCCAACAGCATGTGTCTTCTTGCTTCTGCTTCGTGTTTTTTTTTTTTAAGGCTGTCACTTTATAGTATGTGTGTGGAGAAATGAGCATTTCCCCTCTAATTAGTTTTTACTTCCCTCCCCACAGAGAACCTGGCTGCCACTGTTGGGACCTCTTACGGCTGCTACTTTGTACCAGCGTTCTCTGGCTTATACGCCCCCTACTGGGAGCCTAGTGCCCGGGGGTGAGTGTGCTGTCCTCTGGCGACAGTGTCAGGACCAGTTTAAGTTCTGAGGCTAAATGAATGTGTTACCCTCCTGCTATTCAATCTCTGTTCTTGTGAGTGAGAAACACTGTGGTAACACTGTCTCCCCCTTTCTGTCTCTTCCCCCCCCCCCCTTCACATGTAGGATCATCTGCGGTCTGACCCAGTTCACTAACAAGAATCACCTTGCCTTCGCTGCCCTGGAGGCTGTCTGCTTCCAGACGCGGGAGGTGAGAGCCCCCCCACCCCCCAGTAAACACCTGGTGGCATACTTCAGCTTTACCTGATGCAGATCAGGTTCAGGTGGCTCCCCCAGGACTCCCCCACGAGGGGGTGTTACTCCCTACTGCAAGACAGGGATACTGTAAGGCGAAACATAACATGAAAAGAGAAGGAAAATGCAACCAATGCAATTCACATGGAGTCAGTCGAATTGTATTTTGTAATGGAAAATAAAAGAATGTTAACCAGAACAAAGCAAATGGAACAACTTCAGGGTGAGCTAGCACCAAAATAACAAACAAGAGAGACTGGGAGTCGAACCCGGGCCTCCCCTGTGGTAGCTGAGAATTCTGCCGCTGCACCGCTAACTACAAAACGATTGGTTTCTCTACAGATGAAGAAATGAATACGCCTCCCTAGTTAAACCAAAAACAGAAGTGACAGTCAACGGCAGTCAGCCCTACAGGTCCTGAGAGTGCAATGTGTCTGACACAGCTTAATGCCAGTAATATCACCATATCCATACATTGTACCCCTGAACTAGGTTAATAAAGTTTTAAGAATGTTTAAAGCGAAAAAGGGAGCCCCTGTGAGTCCATCGTTCAAGGAGCCTTTTAAATGTGCGCGTCTGGGGCAGCCAATCCATTTGCTGCGGGGAGGATGACATCAGGGACCTGTCAGGATCACTACTCATAGCCTGGGTCCTTATTGAGCTAGCATCAGAAAAATTCATCGCAGAGTCTCAAAGCACTTATGTAAGTCGCTCTGGCTAAGGGTGTCTGCCAAGTACTGTAAATGTAAATGTACTTGTTCCTGCTGCAGATCTTGGATGCGATGAACCAGGACAGTGGCATCCCGCTCACGCAGCTGCAGGTGGACGGAGGCATGACCTCCAACCGGCTGCTCATGCAGCTCCAGGCTGATATCCTGTGCATCCCTGTGGGTGAGAGAGCGCCACCTAGCCAGTCAGACCCACACTACACAGGAAGATCTCCTTTGTTTCTGCTATAAATGGAGGCATGAGGGCTGATTGGCACCCACACTATTTCCATGTTGCAGTGAAGCCCTCGATGCCAGAGACGACTGCCCTTGGTGCCGCCATGGCGGCTGGGGCAGCAGAGGGCGTTAGCGTGTGGAGCCTGAGGCCCGAGGACCTGAGTGCCGTCACCTCAGAGAAGTTCGAACCCCAGATCAACCCTGAAGGTATGCAAGCGATGGATGTCTGTCTGGGCGCCTGACTCGTCCAGCATGAAACCAGGGACCTCGTTCAATTGGCCATTTCTCACTGTACCACAAACTCTACTCCTTTTATTTACCTTCCATGCATTTATCATAAGTGACAAATTCCTGGCACAATTAATCTAAGATATGACTACTTCTAGCTACAGTGGGTATAGAAAAGAATCACCCTCTGTCAAAAAAACACTTTACAGCCTGAAATGAAAACGCAACACAACTGAATCTGTCCAGCTTTTCAGTTCAACTGATGATTTCCAAGTGAGAGAAAAATGGCAACACTCCTGAAAAATAATTAAAAATGAAAAACAAGAATAACAGATTGATAAAGGATCACTCCCTTCTGCCCCCCTTCCCCCTCAATAACACCACTTATAAACTCAATCAAGTATACCCAATCATCTTCTGGGTCGCACACCAAGGTCATTTTCTCCCACCTGTGATCAGTTGTAATGATTTTGAGTAGTTGAGAAAGCAGCTACTCCTAGAGCATTCCAGTGCTCGGCTGTACAGCTGAAAGCAAACCAGTTCCTATGGCTACCTTGGTACTTTCAACAGATCTCCAAGGGAAAAAGCTGTGGACAGGCAAAAGTCAGGAGATGGGTACAAAAAGATTGCAAAGACCTTATCTATCCCTAGGAGCACTGTAAAGTCCATAATTAAGAAATGGAAGGCGTTTGGTACTAACAGGCCTCTGCCTGAATTCGGCCAGCCCCGCAAACTGGATGGTAGAGCGAGGAAGAAACTGGTCAGAGAGGCTTCCGATAGGCCAATGGCAACTCTGAAGGAGTCACCTGACTTTATGGCAAAGACTGGCCATTGTGTGTATGACAACATCACAAGTGCTACACAAATCCGGCTTGTATGGGAGGATTGCAAGGAAAAGCCGGTCCTCAAGAAAATACATGCGGCAACTGCCGGACAGTTGAAGGTGGAAATGTTTCACCTTTCAGCATGACAATAATCAGAAGCACACCGCCAAACTGGCCGTGCAGTGGCTGCAGGAGAAAATGGTGAATGTCCTTATAGGACCTAGTCAGAATCCAGACTTATCCCACAGATTTTCCTGGTGTGCTGCAATCTGACTGAACTTGAACAATAAGGAAGGGTGGGCAGATATTTCTCAGTCTGAGAGTGCTGAGTTGATGGAGACGTATCTGATCAGGCTCAGTGCTGAAACTACAGCCAGACGGGTTTCCGCAAAGTATTGACAGTCTGTTATTCTTGCTTTTTATTTGTGATTATTTTTCAGGACTGTTGCTGGTTTTCTGTCACTTGGATATTATATGTTGGATTGAGGAAATTAAGATGGACAAATTTAAGTTCTGTTTTGTTTTCATTTTCATGTTTCAACAAAACATGTTTTTTCTACAGGGGGACACAATTCATTATTTATTATTGTTGCTCAATAGCAGATTTGATTTACAAAGTATTAGACCAGAGATCATGTATTTGGGGGGATTTTTTGTTTCCAAAATTTTTGCATGTGTTGCCACCTGCTGGTTGACTGCCATTCTTCCTTCCCGCCAGAGAGTGAGTTCCGCTATGCACGCTGGAAAAAGGCCGTGCAGAAGGCTATGAACTGGGAGACCACAGAACCCATCACTAACGGAAACGGTACATGTGTGCGCCTGCCCCGTGGCCCCACACAGCCCACAAAAGCGCCACCACTGTCCTTTCAAGGTGGACGTTCACGTAGAGCTCTGAGTGTGATGTCCATGTGAGCTGCAGGGACTCCCAAACCTCTGCTGTGGTTTAACACTGTCGCTGTATTTGTATCTTCCAGGACAGTGACTTAACATTTGTAATAGAATTACTTTTTTAATCTGTGATTGAACACAAAGGAATTCCACCCCTAACCCAAGTATTATTATACCCTGACATTGGTGTATACTAGTGCTTGAAGGCTGTTACTGTTCAGTAGATTTAATGGCCACTGAGCTCCTGTTCAGGGTTTGACTGTGTAATATGTTGTTCTTTAATATTTGTTGCACTTAAAGGAAAAGTGTAATTTCTGAAAAGCAGGACGCGTGAAGGTGACAGGGGGTGTGAGTTAAACCCAGAGGCCAGAGGATCAGCGCTGTTTTTAGTTTTTCAATTAGGCGTACCCTCGCTTTCCTGCCTGGTGTCTCTACTGCCAGTGTCTCCCTTAAATAGCCCTGGGGTCGACCCCAGAGGTCACGTGCTTCAGTACGGGAGTGTGCAACCATCCCAGAACCGGCCCCCTGGCACTCCTACGCAACCCAACTCACCTCATCACTTTCAGTGTTAATCTTAATTCTACACAACTCTTCCTTATTTGTAATTGTATTGGATGGATTTAATTTTCATAATTTTTTTGTAATTAGAAAAAATTCACCAGATTATCCTAATCGTTTCAAATTTGGTCTAACTTCCCTCTTGCATTTATTGATTTTTCTTTAACTAAACTTGCCTTAACTTAAGCTCCAATCAGATGTCCCAAGCCCCGCCCCCTGTCACTGGTCACATGACATGGCTGCTCTGTTTTTTCTGTTGCCTCCTGAACACTGTATTTATCAGTCCCACTGTCTCTTTCTCCTCTCTGTGTTGCGTCAATCGGACCCGCGTTCTGGATGGCCTGCAGGTGAAACTAGTATCTTCAGTAGTGTCCCCATGGGATTTTACATATTGGGTAGCATGTTTATGTTAATTGGAGCGAAATACATCACAGGTTAGTGTCTGTTTCCTGTATGTCTGATTTATTTGTCCTTGTGAGCAGCAGCAGCAGCAGCAGCAGTACATTGGAGTGTGAATTTCAAGCATCTGTAAATGTACGATGTCTGTGAGCTTTTGCAAATACGTGTGCTGTGTGCATATGACTACAAACAATTAAGCCTGAGCCTGCAGACACACACTTCACAGGCATGGCTGTAGAATTTAAAGCCTCATAAAGAAATTCTGTATCACTTACGCACACAGACGCGCAGTGCTTGGCTTTGTTTGTCAAACTCATGCATGCAACTTCCTCCCATCATCTTGGGCAGAGCTGCTGTCACACTAAGACTGTCTGTCTGTGTTCCTTGACTGTAGTTGACCACTATTCCTAAGGTTAGAGGTCACTAATGTTTTGACTTTGGCTGAAAGGGGATCACACTCTATGGAAACACCGAGCTGATTCCTTTCTTTCTTCTTCCTTTTCACACTGCCGTATGTGGGCTGCTCACATTTACACTCATCTCATTCTCATTATCCTTCTCTGAGCAGCTGGCTACCACCTCCTGTTGTTCATCGTTAATCACAACATTGTCACTTGCCATAAATGTGTTGTTGTGGCCTGAGACTAATGCTCCTTTTTTATTCCGGCTGTCTCACCTTGTCCACAAACAGGCCAACGTCCATAGGTCCTCACCCACAGTGCAGTGCTGCAGAGTGATGCAAGGGGGGTAGCCTGGTTTTCCGCTCTGCTCCCCCCTCACCATGGGTCTGTATGCCCCTGGGTGAGCTGTGTGTTCCCGGGGGAGGGGAAGCATTCACAGTTTACGGCCCAGCCGCCTGTTGATCCCCGACATCACCCTGCAGATGGAACTACTGGGTAATTTAAATGTCCATGTGAGTGCATCTCCGATAGAACCGATCGCATCGCGTGGACACAAAGCAGTCCACTGCAGGGGAAATGGACACTGGTTATAGTCTCCAACTGTGATACGGATTTGTGTACAATAGGCACCGTTTGTGTTGGGGGGGGGGGGGCGGGGAATTGCTATTAACATTATGACCAAGCTGGTATAGTCTGCTGACTTAGGTGGGGATTGGACTTTGAAGGTGGAACTTAAGTGTAACTGGGGGGGAAATAAACCTTCGCAGTACTTTGCACAGTTTTACATGAAATGTTTGTGCACAGAGTGAATCCCTGCTGCAGCCGTTGCTGTGTTGGGCTGTTAAACACCGTTTAATGGGGCTAATTAGTGGCCCAAACACTGTGGCTCTCGTAAAGCAACACAACACTGTATGAAAGCGCACATGAATAAATCTGTGTATTTATATTAGACCTGAAGTCTTTTAATGTTGTTATAATTATAATGGCTGACTGCTAGAAATCTTTGATCATGGTCTTTTTCCTGGCTCTGTAATACCTTGTCAGTGTTGTACACTTGTATAAGTGTATATGGTGTCGCTGTATTTACTGTATTTTTTTAATCGGTGCAAACAATGCTGTCCTCTACATAGCATTCAGTGTCAAAGGACTTTGTTTAGAAAATGATTGAGTTCGTCATTTGTCTGTGATTTTGATTCTAAGGATGACCTGTCCCAGCCTCTTCCTTTGTCCCTCTGAATGGCGGTTAGCATTTTGCTAACATACAAAGAACGGTTTTGTTACTGAAAAGCTTCATTTGTGGTCCTGTCCTACTGTCATTCTGCACCCTTGAGTCCTGTTGAGGCTGTGCTTTCCACAACGAGTGTCCTAGTTCACCTTTACAGGAGGAGCACACATTTTTGTGACATTTTTTTGCAATGGTTGCATTTTTCCATTACTTGTAACATATGTGCAGTAACAATGTAATTAAATGAGGAGAAACATTTGTTGTACTGCGGATATATTTTCTTTAAAACTGGTGCTTATTAGTCATTATTAACTAAGTGTCTTTTTCACATTTCATAATCTGTATTTCTTATTTGGTCTGGTAGAATTATTTAACTTTTATAACTTGTATAACTGCTACATATATGGTAATGAAATTCTTAGTGTTAATATCATGTGGTTTCTGGCTCTTAAAAAAATACTCCATTTCATCTTCAAAATTATTCTGAGCCCATATTTAATGTAAAGGAACCCTATGTTTGGTTATTTGACTCCTCTGTTCCTTCTTGGCCTAAAAGAAAATGGATTAATCGGCACTCTGTTATTACGTCAGCAGAAGCACCATGATCATTTAGAGAAAGAACGTGACGAGTATAAAGAATGTAAATAAACATAAAGGCTATGATTCATTGTCACATTCCTCACTAAATATCTTTGGACAGCCTCTGTGGCACACCCAGGCTAATTAGACACTCCTGGGAGACCACATGGGGATGGAAGTAATGCAGCAAACTATAGGCCAATCAGTTTAACTTGCATAACTGGGAAAGTAATGGAAGTTGTAATCCAAGTGAAAGCGGTAGATTACCTGCATTCAAATAACATTCTGAGGGATAGCCAACATGAATTTAGGAGAGGTAGATCCTGTTTAATGAATTGACTTGAGTTCTCTGAGGAAGCTATAAGAGAAATTGATCACAAAAAGGCCTACGATGTGATCTACTTAGATTTCCAGAAGGCCTTTGATGTTGTCCCCCACA
>JAODJX010000037.1:1826528-1844260 GCA_026776945.1 Isichthys henryi | reverse complement strand
ATGTTTTTGGACTGTGGGGGGAAACCGGAGTACCCGGAGGAAACCCCACGATGACATGGGGAGAACATGCAAACTCCCAGGCGGGGACTCGAAACTCCCACCCGGGTCCCAGAGGTGTGAGGCAACAGTGCTAACCACTGCACCACCCTTGACTAAATATGACTCACAGTTTTCCACTTTCCTCCAATTATACAATTGGCTGCAGAGTGAAACAATTCAGCAGGTATCCACTGAAAGCTGGGGACACCAGCAGAGGGTCAAGGAGTCACAGGTCTGGGTTCAAGCTCACGATTCCCTTCTTGGACCCATCCATCTCCTTTGAGATGCAGTAACTCAATAATGCGGGAAACGGATCTTCACTGGGCCTGACCATTTATTCAAATACAACACCAAGGACCTAAACATCAGTGCAGAAACAGAAGTCTGTGAGACTTTGTAAATGGGTTTTAAGGGACATGCACTATAGACACACATCCTCTACCCATCCACCCCATCCCCCCTCATCCACGAGTCTTATATGCAGTCATGTTTTCTATACATAACAACCACACCTCAACCCAAAAACATTTTCTTAGAGCATCACACAAGGGACTCCAACCAAAAGACCTTCTGGTCCCAGCTATGGACTGCATCTCTTTCATTGGTCCATAGTGGACAGTGTGCTTTTCTACACTGTGGCCTGCTGGGGAAGTGCTGTGATGCCAAAAGCCTGAACAAACTCATCAGGAAGGCCAGCTCCATCACAAGACTGACCCTGGGCCAACTAGAGGCAGTAGCAGAGAAGAGGATGTTAGCAAAATTGAACAATATTATGAACAATTCTGCCCATCTGCCAGAGGGGGCGCTATCCTGGAGCACATTCAGCCATCGGCTCATTCCACCAGTGGGCTTTAAAAGAAAAATCTACTTATGATCATTTCTGCCTGCCTCCATGAGACACCACAACATCTCCTCCTTAGGTGTGCCACTCCCAATCTACAGCCATAACACACCATCCCATCTTGTTACAATACAACCTGCTGCTTTATTCCAGCTGCACACAATTTATTGGCACATAATTACTATTCTTACCTTTAAATGCTTACTTTTAGAATCACATTCTGTTTTTCAGAATAACTTATTTGTGTACTTTTTAAATCTGTTTGCACTACATTTACTTTGTTTGCCACTATATTTATGTTCATCCGTGTTCTATGTTCTTGCTGCTGTGCACCGGAATTTACACCTGGGATCTTCTTAGTCTTAATCATAGCTGCCCTCTTACAACCTCACATAGAGACATTTACATCCTTAGCTTGAACGAGCTCACTTAGTCACGTGGTATAGACAAACGAGTATATGTCCTTTTTTTGTACTTACCCTTAATTTTAGTTACTAAAAACGTCTCTTAAAAGCTACAGCTGGGGTGCACGGTGACAGTGTATTCCGTTTTGACAGCAGGCTAATAAAAAACGAAAAACACTTGAAGGGGAGCTGCAATCATGCATCAAAGATTGGAAGCTGCGGGGAGGGGCGTTTTTACACCACGGTAACAAGATAATATTCACCAGCAAGGCAAAGAGTCAGGGAACATGTTACAAAAGAGACTCCCTGATCTCGATGCTAGAGGGCGTGACCTACCGGCACACCTGACGGCAGCTAAATGTGCACGGCTCTGCTTTCATATTGTGGTTAAAAAGGACAATACAGTATGGTGTCGGCGCATTTAAACAAAAACGTCGTGAATTGTCAGCTTTCCCTTATGATGACTCGCACTGCACTCCTTTTCGGCAGCACATTCACGCACATTTCCGAAGATTCGATCCGATACTCCTTAATCTGCACACGGGCCTCCTATCATACCTGGGCAACGTCAGAGGAAAAGCTGGACGCTCGACTAGTCGCTTTACTTCACAAAGGTATCGCCAAGCTGGGGAAACTGCTAACTCAGTGGTGGTTTGGCAGCAGTGAAGGTATCTTGGTTAAGGGGCAAATTAGGCAGATAAGCAGTACGGCAACGTTTTAAATAGCTAGGGGAACATCTCGTTAGCTTGAGGGACACACTGCGGACTCTATACTTCTTTATTCCTGGGAAACATTACTAGCAGGACCGGAAGCTGGTTAAATACAAAGCTAACTGCCGTACCTCAAGGTGTGTACACACGGCCTCAGCCTTTTAGTCACTTTACGGAGTATTAAATGAGGGCCATTCGATCTGTCAGCAGGCGAAACTACAGCGCAATGGCATCCAAAAGAGATACGTCTTTAACCTAAGTACAGGTGCAGAGACTTTATTGTCCATTACAGCGCCCTAATTCGCTAGCCAGCCCCTGTAACCCCCTAAGCCAGCACATTCTCTCGGCGTCTGGTGTCATTATCAGGTGGACGGCCACACTGCAGCGGAGAGTCGACGATACCCAAGCCTAAAGTGTCACAAAGCACTAGCTAGCTGGGCTAAAGCTGCACCGAAATACTCACACGTTACAATTGGCTTGTTTTCCATTGTGTAGATTATTGGCTTCTCCTCATGGGACTCCATGGACTCCGACTGTCAGCAATAGCCCTCCATGTAAATGTCAACTAAATCACTGTTGTTATTATTAACGCACTAATGCAGTAACGTTCGGGCCCTTTCTCCATCTACTTCCTGTATGTCCATCATGTGATGACGACTTCCGGTACACTTTCGATCTCTTAAAGGAAATGGAAAAAAAATCCATCCTTCTATTTGGCAGTGACCTAAAAGGGGTGGTGTGTCATAAATTAAATTCATATCGTTTATGACTGATTTTTATATGTTGTTTTAAACAAATTTACATTAATACCTACACCGCATATTTGTCGGTTACTCGGGGGTTTTAGACTGGTATAAAGAGAAAAATACAGAAACATGAACAAATTGTTCATTTATGTAAACTGACCACATTTATTGGAGCAAAATTTATAGAAATCGGAATATGAGGCAATTGGAAAGGATAAGGTAATGTTACTCAAATTTTCTTAAGTATAAGAATAAGACAGTAGAGGGGAAGTTGATAATGGAATAGAAACATTTTGGCTGTAGGTCTTTCTAACCTTAAGACAGGGGTAGGCAGTCCTATTCTTATAGGGCCAGTGTCTATGCAGGTTTTTTGGATTATTTTAAGGTCAGCTGTTCAAACCAAGGTGTGAGGACTCTTCAGCCAATCAGTCGTCTAATTAGTAATTTAATTAAGGAGTTGCGACAAAAACCCTCACACACAACTTACGGCCCTTTCTGGGTAACATCGCTTACCCCTGCCTTAAGGCATTAGAGTCAGAATTTAGTGAGCTTCTGTTGCGCATACACACGGAAGCGTTTTTAAAATGTATCACAATAACTAATGGTTACTGTTTTTTGACGTTAATGTCATGCTGATGATTATTGTTCTATGATTCGCACCTCAAAAAATATTTCTTCAGATTTAAAAAAGTCCGTTCTTGCTGTTTCATGTGATTGACTTTATATTCATGTTACGATATCGTGAAATAGTTCTCCACTGTCGAACCAAACCAACTTTATAATCAATGCACAATATGTTATAATAGTTGCCTTATTGAGTAAGCACAAAAATCTAATCGTAAATGTGTTATGGTCTTAATGAATACCGACACCCTTCTTTTCTGTCCGCAAACTTGGAATTTATAAGGGAAGAAAACAGCTCTGTTTGCGTTAGTCTAGGAAGTCGTTTTATTTAATTCATTTGGGGTAAAACGCGCATGTACAATGTAAGTCGTGTCCCATGGCGCAGATGAACTTGTTGTGCAGCCACTTAGGAAGCAAATCCCTGAATGTTATCACACATTACCGCAAATCATGCAAAAATAATAACAAAAAAGAATACCACTCAGGCAGCCAAAATATAATTGGTTACATTTGTACATCAGGCATAATTTTTTTTACTCTTCACATTGGAAGATTCGAGTTTATAGATTCATTAAAAGTCTAACTGAACTCAAACCGTTTAACTGCATTAAGTGTATGCGTAAGTCCCATTGATTTTTCATAGAGGGCTGTATCCTCTTCTGCCCTTTGACAAGTGACAAAATTGTTTTCTATTTTGGCTTCATGCCGCTTTGCATTAATTCGATGAGACTTCTTGTTGGCCCCTCCCACCCCAAAAAACTTGCTTGGGGGGAGGGGGGGTGCTCCTGGTTGCTGGGAAGGTGGGGGTGGGGTCACTCAGGGGAAGTGAGTGAGTCACCTCAATGACGTGACCACCATGCCGGAGGAACCCTGTCAGTCACTTCTGGTTTCCGCACGGATCTCTGGACCTGACACTGTAGCCAGATGGCCCTAATTGGTCCGCCATCCTGAATTCCTCTCACCAGTCATATGAAGATATTCTAGATCTCAAATCGTTTAATTTTTTAAAGAATCCTTTTAAGAAGGAGGTGCACTTAACTGACCAGCAACATAAGATTAACGCATGACATTTTTCTGACGTAAAGTGTCAGTGGATTTGGTCATTTACTCTTTAATGTTCTGAATTTAATAAACAAATACAGTTATGTCAGTTACTAAAATATGAAAGTTTGTTCTCTATAATAGTTTATTTATAGTTTCAAAAGAATATATATATATATAACAAAAAATTCTATGTGGTTAAATTAAGTTTTCAGTAAAAACTTCTAGTATAACACAGGTAACGCTTACGTCTCTCTCTGCTTCGTCCAGGTTACTCATCAGGAGAAATGTCAACGGAAGGCTGTTCAGATACCTGAGGGAGGAGTAACGGTGGAACTTTCAGGCTGAACCTTGCCCTTCTCATTCCAGTACAATGCTAACATGAAAGTTTGTTCATTTAGTATCACATTAAATACAGAGAGGGCTGAAGATAGCCACAGTTTTGAACATGCAGGTAGGTCAGTTTGAAGATAAGCCCCCCCCCTCCAAAGATCTTTCCAGCCTTTTAGAGAACAGATCCACAGCTTAACACAGCTTTAGGAAGAAACTTATCAAATTAAACTTTTAAAATCCTTTCTGAGTGCAGGAAGCTGTGAGCCTCTCACATACCGCTGTCATCTCACCAGTAGTTACTTGCGGTTGTTACACCAGTAGTTACAGCGGCTGCCGCACATGCATACACACCAAGCCCAGGCTTGCACAGATCTTCCCTCTAGAAAGTGTTAATCACAGAAAACCTGCACACTGGCAATCAAAATCAACAGAAATCAACGAACAGAACATCACCCTCCATCTTTCCCCACCCAAAAACATTGCATCTCATGGTTCCCTCCACATCACAGTTCTACTGAGATACTGGTTCATTGGCATGACGGGTGACAAATGGTGAAAGGTGAAAAGAAACGGGTATTTTGCAGTGGACTCTACACCGTTATGCAGTGTAACTGACTCCTGTGCTGAACATTTGTTTAAACACTTGATTTCAAAGCAGTGCCACTGCCACTAAATAACCCCATTTTACAGTAAACATAAATAGAAGCAAAGTGGATGGGAGCTCCAGCAATGTCACAAAAGTCATTCACCAAAAATGAACTGAATTACTGGAGACAATGAAAAAAATAAATCAATGCAATAAAATTATTAATGAAGGCTTTTTTTGTTGTAAGCTGCCTGTTAGTGACATATGATTATGTAAATTTTTCAGCTGTTATCCAGTGACTAAAAGCCCCCATAAGGACTGAGCCCTTAATGAAATACTCTTAGCAGGTCAGAGTTGACCAACATCTGTCTCCTACAGGAGAGAGAATGATACAGTTTAAAACAATATTTTGGGAGGGAAGCAATAGACAAACTTGCTCCAGTGCTCCGACAGGGGGGGCGGGACATGGGAGTGGGGAATAACTAAACCAAGAGAAGGCAGACACTATTATTGCTACAACAAAATAATTTTGACGAGAATCTTTATACATTCAGCAATGGAACGGCGTCTCCTAACTCTCACGGCCTTGTGGTTCCTTCACTAGGAGTGTCGTTTTCCAGAACAGAAGAAAAGAATTTCCCCAAAAAGAGAGTACAGCCTCTGGAGTCTCTCATGAATACATGGGAGAAGAAGAGGAGGAAGTGGAGAGAGAAAACATGGCTCTAAATATTGCATCTGACTATGATCTACTCTTCATTTTGATCACTTTCGCCGACACAGAGGAGGAAAACAGGACGGGACCAAAGAGAAAAGGAGTCAAACTAGAAAGTGTGGAAAAGCGATTATGGACTCTGAAGGAAAAGTTCACCATGATGCAGAACACAGGTTCCTGTGTGTAAAGGCTGATGATACACAATACAGGAGCCAAAAGAGAATTTCCAGTTACTGTAGTCCCCCTGGTTCCCTGATGCTTTTGCTGCTAACGAGGTAGAGAGCGACACCTCAGGCAGAAAGTTGACACTGACAGGCCTGTGTGAAAGCCTACTGGCACTATAGCACAAGTGCCCACCTGGTATCAATACCCATGATGCCACAGCTGCTAGCAAGCTTGGCATGGGATAGGGAGGGAGAAAAAATAAATAAATAATCAGTGGTCGCTACACTGTTTTGCTAGGGGTGTCATATTCATGGACTGTCCCACCCTCTGTCTCCAACATAAGCCTGGGCTCTAGACGGCGCTCTTGCCTTCAACTACATGTTTTTAGACAATTCCTTTAACACAGTCATAGGAATAGGTGTCAGATTTCCAGACTGAGGTACCTTTTCCACCTGTTTCTGTCTCGCCTTATTGGGGAAAACAGCTGTTAGTCAAACAAGCAATGGGAGACAGCTGGCTGGCAGATAACACAATATACGCATTCATGGGTATGTCATAGAGAGGGGGGGTGGATGGAGGAGAATCATCAAATCAATGGAAAGCTGAGCATACACAAACAGGCCACGGAAATAAAAGCCCCCAATGGCATGCTGTTAAGCAGGACTATTATAGGATGGCAGAATATCGCAACTATGCAAACAGTTTATTAATATTCAAAAGAGGTGAGGTGACCTCACTCTGTTAATGATATGTGCAGACTTGCCATGACCACCAATGATTCACCATTCTGAAACACAGAAAACAGATCAGCATTGCTGCCTGCTCTGGAACATGTCCCAGCAGAGGAAGAGGAGGATCTCAGGAGGATGAGGAAGCAACCTGGAGTGCTGGGTCTCCGCAGGAGGCTATTAAGCAGCAGGCTGGAGCATTTGACCCCACAGAGGGCTCAGCAGGCCAAAGACGTGCATCTCCCCATAACCCACCCCGAAAAACAACAACAATGATTTTTAAAAGAACAAAAAAAAAGTTCAAAATAATGGAGGGAAAAGCAGCTGTGACTCTGAATCTGAGTCCTATCTGGCCAGGGGTGAAGTTACAGGTGGGGAAAGGAGGAGTCATTCCCTCTGTCAGTGAACAGATGACAGAACCAGGAGGTAGTGACCCCAGGGAGGGGGGGCCAGACCCATCCCCCTCCGCCCTCAGTGTCCGTCTGCCAGTTCAGTGGCATGTCTGGTGTGGATGGAACCACACAGGATCAGGCTTACAGAAAGTCATTGCAGATCATAATTATTACTACTCTGAATTATGTATAATTACTATTAACCCCCAACCCCAACCCAAGCGTGCTTCCATGCCCTTAAAGAGAATAAAAAAGGGGCTGTGACCATGCAGAGACCGCATGGTCACGCACGGCGACCACATGATCACGGCACGGCGACCACATGATCACGGCATGGTGACCGCGTGCCTCTAGTTCTCCTTCTTTGCCTCTTGGTTGCCGTAGCTAGAGCCTGTTTTCTTGACCTCGGTGACCCCGATGAGACGCCGCACTGCTATGGAGGCTGTCAGGGGAGACGAACAGACAGACGTTTCATTAGACACAACGGCAGCATCCAAGGTCTCCTCTACTCTCAGCTGTCCTTCTGGAGACTAAATATCATAATTTCTTAAAAATGGAATGTACTTTATATTAAAAGTCAAGACATAGTTCTGGCAGCCGTTGCGTTCGTTTGTGACAGAGCTCATTCAACTGCGCTGTAGCTTTGTAATCAATATCAACAATGAGTACGATTCTGCAGGTGTGAAATAGTTACTTTTGCATTAGCTAGACCACTTCATTATTAGCAGACAAGGTGTCAGCTTGGAAAACAGGTTAAAATGACTACAGCAGCTACATTTTATGTGGTTCCATTGTTGGCTGGAGTAAGAATTACATGGATACGGTAGCTGGAATATCACCTAATAATCTGGTTCATCGATGATCCAGCAGACCTATTAAGTGGGATCTGAGATGTTTGGCAATTTATGTGACAGCCAGGTTGTTTGTTAGGTCACATTTTAACTTGACCACCTGGACATTTTGGTGGTGCAGCACCCTTTCACATTTGTGAGGATTTGGGGCGGGAGATCCCACGAATGTGAAAATTCAAGAATAATACTTGGGCACCCCTAACCTCAATCCCCAACAATCTGCTAGACTGACAGATAACATACAAATTCTATTTATTGCTAGAGGAGGACAGTTTAGCTCCAGAAAGTACAAACCCAGACCAAGGTTTTGTTTCAACCAACCAGTTGTGCTGTGACTGACTCCTTATACTGAACTGGTTGGTTGAAACAAAATCTTGGCCTGGATTTGTACTTTGTGGACCTGAACTTTCCAGCTCTGTTTATTACCAATTTCTAAACAACTTGCAGACTTTCCACTACAAAGCATATCTAACACATTTGCCTTTTAAATCATCACAGTCTTCTTCCTCTCAGGAAAACTTTCTGAAGCATTGTGAGCAGTACGTTTCGGACCCATAATTAAATATGCAAAATTATCGGAACTGAAAAGTTTATGTTACTGGGAGGAACGTAAAATTCCACGGTCACAAAGACAGCTAACACGCAAGTGAGGCTGATTGCAAAGATGTACTGCAAACCCAAGCTAAGATACATAGAACACAGTTACATATTTATTTTTAAACCAAAAATAACTTTTAATATTAAAGATATTGTATGTATATGTCTAACAGATACCAAATAACACTGATATTTATATATCACATTTTATGTGATCCAAATCATTTTCAGAATTGTCTATATATTTTTGACTCTTGCATCTTCTGCAAGTTTCTGCCACCTCTCAGCAAGCTCCAAAATATTCTCATTTAATTGTTCATGGCCTACTTGCAAATAACCAAAACTGAGAATGTCAAATTTGCAAATCTGAGGGGCCAACTGTACTGAATCACTGTCGTGATGGCATGAGCGGACAGTAGGTGTCACCTAGTTGTGAAATTTTAAAAATGGTAAAAAGAAACACAAAGGATAACTGGAGACAATAACACCAATCCATAGTCCACCATCTAGAAGAGGCTGAAATGACACCATTCTGATTTGATCAATATAACATTTTAACGCCCCAAAAAAGACAGTAGTAATGTGACCAGCGTCCCGGTAAGAGTGTCCTAAGGTTGCAGCTTGTATTTACAGTAACGTCATAACCATTCCTAAGCGCGAGGGTTATTACAGGAGGCTATTTTGTTTTGTAGTGGATATGATGTCATAGTGATGACTATATGAGGTCACAGTGAGGTCACAGTGCAACGGTGTGTGAGGTCATGCTGGGGGCCACACGGCCCATGCCAAAACTGCACCGAAAAGACAAAGTAGTGCCAACCTATGATGATGAAGAGGACAAAGCCAATGATGAGAAGGGGCGAGCCGCTGACCGCCACTCCATAGGCGAAGTTGATGAGGGGCGAAAGCAGAAGAGTGGCCCAGAACAGGAAGTTCAGAAGCGTCCAGGGTCGACGCGAGGGCTTGAATTGGGAGCCGGGGAAAAAGCCTTCTTTTATATACTGCTCCTGTAGTGCATCCTGAGAGAAAAGATGAGAGGAAGAAAAAACATGACATGATAAGGAGATAATGGTGGAGTGCAGAAATCACAGGTTAGAGGAGACAAACTGTGATTTTGTTGCCATAAACCCAGCAGCAGCCCTGCCAGTAGACTCTTGAGGAAGATTCATAACCATACGAGTAATTACTGCAATAAAATACCCAGCTGTACAAAAGGACACATAAATACACAAATGACTATGAGAATAACGGGTCTTTATATTTTAAAAGATCACTTGTGCCTCCAGAAAAATACCATTTAAACAGCCCAGACTGATCAAGGATATTACATTCACTTCCTCTAATTGTGCACAGCAAATGTGGAAAATGTGTGTGTGTGTGTGTGTGTATGAGACATTAAGCCTATGAATAATGAAGAAAGGCGGGAGAATGTGACCTTTTCCTGGTACAGTTTGTGAAGCCAGGTTGAACATTCCTGCTCATCCTCTGGAATCTCCTCCACAGGGAACCGCCTGTGGGGACCAAAGACAGGGTCTGAGCAGAGGGGTGGGTATTGTGTGCCATAGCACACTATGGCCACCAGGGGTCAGCAGTCACACAGAATGGGGACCATGGCATAACACAGCTGACTTGATCATATCATCATATGATCATACTTCATTGAGCATATGTAATGACTATTCTATTCTTTTTACATTTAAAAAGGTCACTGAGTTTGATGGGTGACTGACAATTTTAATGCTTGCTGGTATCATTTAAATAGTAATTTAAATAATCATCGAAACAGCAACATAAATGACCAGATAAATAATCATTTAAGTGACAGCTTAAATTACAATTATAAATGACATCTTTATTGAATATTGTCACAAAACACCCTCCATACATTTAGAGATAGACTTGAGGAGCCAATCCCATGACTGAAACCTTCCATAGTAATATTAATGAGAACAGGTCTTGGTCCTCAACCTGAAGCAGTTTGTTGTTTATGTGATCTGTAGCAATTTCTTTGAATTTGATTTGAATTTGATTTACTACTGTGATTCGCTAGCTGTTACAATGTGTGCGGTAATGGAGAATTAATGCCCATCCAACCAATCGGGTTTGAGAATTCACCATACTGTGCTATAAACCACTGTAATAACAATAGCAGTTGAGGTTGGTCTGTTGGCGGAGAAGTAGGCAGCACCTGAGGCTCATGTCTGCCTTGTACTGCTCCCCATTTATGATGCCCAGTAGCGTTGGGTTCTTCTTGTCCTTGAAGTTGAGTGTGACATCATAAACTGCAGACACTGGGGACCAGGAGAAAGTGGGAATGAGCTGTGGGGGGGAAGGGGGCACACAATCTCACAGCAGCATCATAACCAGGCTGCTCTACAGTGGGTACTGGGGGGGGGGGGGGGGCACCTGTACCTACCCAGAGGTGACCGAATGGACCTGGTAGTCAGGATGCCCCATTGGAATTTAACTATAAACCTATCGTTTGTTCTTTGCGAAGTCAACTCTCCGGACAGGGTCATTATCTGCTAGACCATCAGCAATACCAAAGTAGGTCCCAGCTGTTACATTGTGCTCTGTGTACTTCTACAAACAGCTAATCTGCATTTTATAGGCATGCTGCAGAAATCTTAGCCTTCTTCACTAGGGTCAATCTGACTTGATGATTTTCTTCTTAAATCAGCCAAATAATATTAGCGAACTTCAAATGTACTGTAAGACTGACAGACGTATGTATGCAGAGTAAAAGACATTCATGTGTCGAGCCGAGACGTGCAGAGGACACCAGCTGGGCCTCCTCTCGTTTCTACAACAGTCTCTTTCACGTTTGTTTTGCTCAGCTGGTCACACGATGTTATGCAGCTTCACCCCATGAACAAACAAGTGCTTTGTGCGCTGGCTAACCGAAAAGCCAGGGAGCTGGCAGAGGCGTGAGAAGTCACGCTGTGCCTGTATCTGAAATATTTACGAGGCTTTCCCCGGCACCCCCACCTGTCCCCTTGAGGCACTGCAGCGTGGTGGTGAAGCCCTTGGTTCGAGGCAAGAGGTGGTACTTGAGCTTGGGCAGGCCTTTGCTCTCCGCCACCTGCATGCTGATCTGGTGCTTCTTCTCTGTGAAGCGGGTTCCCTCACAGTAGAGCAAGAACTGTAGGAAGTCACCAAACAACCACCATCATGTTACCACTGAAATACTCAACCCCCTTCATGGTTTTTAAACAGAATTTCACGGGGGTCCGGAGCCTATCCCGGAAGCAATGGGCACGAGGCAGGGAACAACCCAGGAGGGGGGGCCAGCCCATCGCAGGGCACACTCACACACCAGTCATTCACACATGCACACCTACGGGCAATTTAGCGTGACCCAGGCGGGGACTCGAACCCGGGTCCCAGAGGTGTGAGGCAACAGTGCTAACCACTGCAGCACCATGCCGCCCCCAAAGAGCAAATCCTCTAGAATTAATTCAGTTTTGTATGTTGGCTCAGTAGATAATCTCCAGGTTTTGTCTTTATCTGGATGCCACATGACCTCATGACACAGATTAACCTTTGACCTCTAACCTGCAGCCTAGCCTTATGGGAGGTGCCATGCAGGCATTTGGAACAGTTTTCAAAGGCACATGGACAGCTGGCCTGGATTTGTGCACAGTGGACACTGCACACTACACGCATGCTAATCTGCCTACTGTGTCCCAAATGGCCACCGGTGGTGAACGGCATTAGAAGACACAACATGGCCTCCCAGAGCCATGGTGAGGGAGACCAAGAGGAAATAACCTAGAGTTCCTCGGGTCCTGGATCCACACAATGAGCCAGGTTTGTATACCCAGTGTGTTTATGAAGTACCTTAACAGGCTTTACAGTACATATCATATCTATAATAACCCCAAGAGCACATGGATGTCATGAGCTTCAGAAACCAGCAAGCTCTTGGCTTGCACATTCTCAGTTGTTTCTATGCAACGACAGGAGTGTGCATGGTACCTCTAACTTACCCACATGAACTCTGGGTAATCTCGAAGTCTCTCCAGCCCACTGAAAACGGTATTTCTGTCCTCTTCCCATTTTCTCTTGCAGAAGACTATCTCCAGGAAGTACCAGGTCCAGCCAATCAGAGGGACCTTCAGAAGCTCGTGTTTGGCCAGAACTTTGGAGCTCTAATGAGCAAAGAGGAATATCATAAGATCGGAAGCAAAAATACCAATCTAACGCCACGTTCTGATGTACTGCGGCAAAGACACTCACGCCCAGAACCCCGAAGCGTTCACACATAGTCCAGCCACACAGGAAGTCGATCTCAAAGTTGTGGTTGAGGATGATGATGACATGCTCCTTTCCCAGCTTGTCCATGGTGGCCTTGTCAGTGTAGAGTGTGCAGTCCGTACAGGACCACCACTCCAGCAGCATCACCAGCTCTAGGGTACGGCGGAGACGGAGAGCTGGTGAACATAGGTCACCATCACAAGTCACATGACACACACATGCGTTGAGGGCTGACTCACGGCTCCAGAGGGAATAGGCCAGCCTGCAGTTGATGCGGCGGTAAAGCTGCCTGTTGAAGGGCCACAGGATGCACGTGCACAGCTGGATGAAGTTGATTATGAGGCCGCTCACCACGAACACAAAGCTGATGAGCAGCTGCAGGATGAACTGCGTCTTCAGGTAGGAGATCAGACCCATGGCGAGAGGCAGAAGTGTGTGCCAAGCCCCTTGCGCTGCAATACACCTGCGGGACAATGGAAGCATGAAGCTAACATGGACTTATCTCCACTGACATTGTCTCGCGTATATGGTAGCTCCACCTACTGGTCTGACAGAGGGAACCCAGAAATGTAGCACATCCAGATACAGAGTGTAGCCCTTCAAAGTTCACTTTTAACAGACAGACCATTTTGAGCCCCCTTTTCTACAGAGATCTCATTACAATATGCTATGTTTACCAACAAGAACCTTCCTCAAGGGGGCCCTTCGGTGCCATCCATATATCACCTATATTGAAGGATACTACATCAGCAAGGACATGCCTACACAAAGCGAGGTCAAAGTCCCTGATGCCTGCTGCCCATCAAAGAACGCTATTAATTTCTTCCAGAGGGCAATACAGGAAAAGACGATATTGCCTCAATAGTAGTGATCAGCGTGTAAGAGAAATTCAGGCCATGGACACTCAACTAAACAGCACAGACAGACTGCTGGCAGACATGTAAATAAAACCAGTGTGGAAACATCACAGGATCAGGCTTTACAAAGTCAGCCAGGGCGTCCAACGGTTATCTTACAGTTTCTGTGTCGCGGCCAAAACTGTCAGGCAGCCACAAAGAGAGGATCAAGCTTCTCACAAACGTTCACTGCTGGCCAGACCTGTCGTACAATAAAGCTTTTCTCTTTCCATGAAATTTAAATCACCAGAAATTAAAATTTTTGTTCTCAGCTGTAATCATAGGTTATTATTAATAGATTTTATATACACATACAAAAAAGGGAACTGAAGCGGCAACTGCAGCCACAAAGGGTGGTGTGTGACTTGACGGGGCAGGGGTCTGTGCCCATGACCAGAAAGGTCGTGGGTTTGAATCCCATGGCTGGCAGAGTAATCTTATCACCACTGATAACCCAACCTGCTACAGGGACACTGGCGGACCCTGTGCTTTGACCCAAAGGTTTCTACACTCGTAAATCATTGTGGACAAAAACCCAATGATAACGAATGTGAAACACCACAGCCCTTTATTGTAGCACCAACTCGGTACTTGGCCTGAAAAGGACACCAACACAGAGACGAGGCTGAGTGCCTCAGACCAAACATCTCAGGCCGGGCATGTCGGGCCGGGCACCTCAGACCAAACATCTCATGCTGGGCATCTCAGACCAAACATCTCAGGCTGGGCGTCTCAGACCAAACATCTCAGGCCGGGCTTCTCAGACCAAACATCTCAGACCGGGCATGTCGGGCTGGGCGTCTCAGACCAAACATCTCATGCTGGGCATCTCAGACCAAACATCTCATGCCGGGCGTGTCGGGCTGGGCGTCTCAGACCAAACATCTCGGGCAGGGAGAGATATAACATGCATCTACAGTGCAATGCTCACAGAAAGTCTTGGAATGCTTGCTTATTTTTTGTAAAAACATTGCAAACATTGCAAATTGATTTTCTTATAACAAAAGTAATTATGTTATTCATTAAATAAAATATGTATCACATTAGAAACAATAACCAGTTTTAAGTAAATTGCAGAAGTAATAAATTGAAACTCACATTATAGTTCTGTTCTGAATTATCATAGAGCTTTTCTGAGTTTAAAAGTTTATTGACAAGCAGCACTGGGTGTTTTTTATTAGTAACACCTTTGCAGTAACATAAAACACCAAACATTTGTGTTTAGTATCCTTTTGGGAGCCAATTACAATTGCAATTATTAGCAAAATTGCCAGAACAGAACTGAATGAGTCAGTCAAAAATAATGACACAATAAAAAGAAAAATGTCTGTGTGCAAGACATTTGCAGAAGTGTTAAACATTGCTTGTTAAGGAAATTGGTTATGAAACCAATAAATTTGTAACATTTTGACAGAATTAAGCAAGCTTCCTAAGACGTTATGTGAGCGCTGTGAATCAGGTGAGATGTAATCCTGCAAACTACTTGGACACAGGACTGTTTTGTCTGCCGTAGTGGCTCATTCTGCTCACTCACCGCGGCAGATTTCCTTCACAGGCCTCTTTTACAGGGTCCTTCACTCAGAACAACAGACCTGGAGAAAGAGGGAGAGGAGCCATTACTGCATACATCAGCAGTTCAGATCTGCTAAATTATCACCGCAACAAAGCGGTACAGCTCATTAAAAGCAACACAGACTGTGAGTTATAAGGAATGAGATGAGAGATTGAACGAAGGGTGAAGAAAAGGTGGGAAAGTGCGTTGAAATCCTTCAAATGTTTAATCCATCACGTATATTAACAGAACTTCGCTTTAAAAAGTTCATTCAGGTGAAGGTCAACTGTGAGGGAAGTGAATAACAGCAACTACGAGGTTGGTATGTCAAACTGAGGCCAGTAATTATCTACTAGGCCCCAAACAACCAAAGAGAAAACAAGAGTAGGGACACTCATAACCAAACATCACTTTTTCCTCAGAGAGGAGGAGCTTCAACAACAATAGCATGATGGTGTCTGATGATGACACACACACTCCTTCTCCAAGGTCATGGGAGAAAGGCAGAGGTAGGCACATGCCTGCACGTAGCTTTGACACACACTCAGCCCCCAAACACCAAGAGACACGCAGCCTGTAAACTTCCCCTTTCTGAGGAGAGGGCAACTCAGTGGAACTGATTCCATGGAAGCAGTTCAATGAAAAATGGGTCATAGGGAAGAAGAGCACGGTGTGGAGAGGACATGCATGCTATCTGCACCACGTTCACACTCCCATCACCCTCCCCAGGGTGAGACTCTGATCTTGTCAAAGATATTTCCAAACTCTGATTCGCCCATAACTTCCGTTTTTCTGCTCTGAAAAGCGTTGAGAAGCTTTATTTTAAGGTGAGAGTAAAGTCCCCAGAGACAGAATTTCCAGCTCATTACTGATGCGATAAAGATCTTACAAGTTTCCCAGCTTATCATGTGATACAGCTCAACTGCTTTTTCCCTTCAGCTGTGAGATGTCTGAACTACACTTTAGGACTTCAGACAGTTGGTAGGTAGACATACTCATACAAGCACACACAGACAAAGAGAAAGCGAGAGAGACAGACAGAGAGAAAGGTACACAGACACACACACACAGAAGCAGACAGACACGCACACATTTTGCTAAAAACACATTCAAGGTTACCTAGCATATGCACACATGAACATACAGGCCATAAAACTGCTGCCCATTTGCCACCCCACCACCACAAGACTCAAACAAGGTACCTGTGTGAAAGAGGCAAGCATCAGGATGTCCACTGATGGGCAGCACTGCCGGACCACTCACCACAACGTCTGCTTAACATCAGAACTGCACAAAGTATGAATCCGACATGTACTGTACATGCATATGCTGCAGGTCAGAGTTCACAGCCCCATGCTATGTAGGTGACCGTTGAAAGGGGAGTCAGCTTACGCGTGCCTCAAGGGAAATGTGCCAGGGCATCGAGTCAGACCTTCTACAGAGCAGTCACCCCATACGCTGTCGCAATCGCCCTTCCTGATTGGATGGGAGCCCAGCACATGACCCGGATGAACACACCCACGCTTATGCATACAGATGTGCTTTTTATGCTCAAGTCAGTGTTAAAAGGCAGATACAGCATTTCAGTTTAAGCCTTAGTACCTTAGGGTACAACAACAGTGTCCCCTATGAGCATGAGGAAGACCAAAATATTGAAAGGCAAGTCAGGGAAGAGAGACACAGTCACTTCTGCATGGAAGATAAACTCCAATATGAAACTGAACACAGCAGTCAGATAATGGAAGACACCACCCAACACAAACACAAACACACACATACAGACCTGTGTCCCGTACTACGAAGCGGGGTTACTGGCTTATCGGGGTAACTTGTTGGATTTAAGGTAGTTTAAATGGACTTCATATTCGTTCACTTACATTTTGCCCAGGCTACTTTAAATCCAATAAATTACCCCAATAAGCCAGTAACCCTGCTTTGTAGTACAGGCCCCTGTGCTCATATCTTTGTGGGGGTCATCCATTAATTTCTATGGGCAAAACTCTAATCCCAACAATGACAACCTGAACCCCTACCCAGACCTAACCCTAACCCACAAGTAGTCAAACACATTTTTTTGGCATTTTTAGTGTTTTGATTGCATCACTTAAATCCCCAGCCTAGCTAACAGGGAGTCCAGAGCATAGCCAAGAGCAAGAATAACAGGGAGTCCAGAGCATAGCCAAGAGCAAGAATAACAGGGAGTCCAGAGCATAGCCAAGAGCAAGAATAACAGGGAGTCCAGAGTATAGCCAAGAGCA
>JAODJX010000037.1:1783473-1797358 GCA_026776945.1 Isichthys henryi | reverse complement strand
CTTCCGGGATAGGCTCCGGACCCCCCGCGACCCAGTAAGGATAAGCGGTTTGGAAAATGGATGGATGGATGGAATCTTACTTTCCAGGGCAAATGTGACCTTTGACCCCAACATGAATGTATAGTTGCTTATCTGCCATTATAAGCAACTTAAAACTTTCACCCATTAAACGCAGGGTATTTTTCTTATTTCTTCAAGCCCTCTAGGTGAAACCAAATAAAGTTACGCAAAAGCCGTCTCATTCAGAAAGAAATCTAGAAAAAACAGAATAAAAGATTCCTTGTGATGCAAAACAACAGCATGGCAATTCCTAGACCATTAACATTTAGGCCATTTTACGTTTTTCGTTCACCCAATGCAGGCCGCCCAGCATGATACAGGATGCAAAGATGTCAGGTAGACTGCCTGTCCTTTGAGCAACGAAAACATTTTTAGTAACCCGTACCTGGGCCGCTGGTTCTGACTGGATGGAACCGACATTCAGGCCAAACATTCAGGATCAGTTTAACAAAAAAGTCTTTCATGCTTTTATGAATTCCAGTTAAACATGCAGTTATCTTTAATAGCTATTCTAGTTCTGAGTTAAGTATCCTCCCCAAAAGGTACAAAAACCAGTCATCCTAACATATGAAACAGTACAAATGAGGAGTAAGCACGCACACACACCACACACACACACACACACACACACACACACACACACAAACACACACACACACACATTTGTATTCATATCTTTGTGGGGACCGTTCATTCATTTCTATGGGCTTTTAAAACCCTAATCCCAACAACAGCAACCTTAACCGCTACTCAGCCCTAACCTTAACCACACGTAACCAAATAAGATGAACAACGTACATCATCATTCAGAATTATTATTCGGCACAATTCTTCAAGCATGGGTACAGAGTGGGGGGGGGAGGAAATCACACACTTTACAACAGGTTAAATTCACTACACTGTCCAAAGAGAGGAGACCGGGAGGAAGGAAAATGGAGAAAAATGTGAGAGCATAAAGACCCAAGCCAATTACAAAGAAGCATAAAGTGGATATGCAAAATACCCAGTGTGGAGGGAACGGCAAGGAAAAATATGGTCTGAACCCTGTTAGGCCGATTAAGGACTACACATGTCAAAGAGACAATCACCATACATAGGTCACAATAGAGTTATAATGGAGTACCTGTGTGATTGGAGAACTGCACCGAGTTGATGGAGTCCACTTCGAACCCAAGCACCTGTGGGACAGACCATCAGAGGCGTACTGTTAAACAACCAATGGGAAACAGCGCTTAACGGTATGAGGACCTGGAACTACAGTAACCAGAATGCACTGCAGCTTCACAAGGACTTGCAGGGTTACGTACGTTCCGGTGTGTGAACTGTCACACCGACGCGCATAACTGTCAATGAAAATCATCCTGAAGGCTATAGAGTACGACTGCGTTTTGTATATGATTCTTTCTAATCGCATCATACAGTCAAAGCTTTCCTTAACACCTAAAGAAATCATTCAAAACAATTTGTTAGGTTTATCGTTATATTAATGTGTGTGTGCACTCGTCATCAAACCAGATGGGTCTTGTACAATATCATCCCTTCTTTGACGTCAAACCAGACATTTCATCAGCCACTTAGATTATAGGCAACCATGGACATCCCGAACAGATAATCCGAAAATCGGCACATTTCCGCCCGTCTCATTTATATTCCGTCTCTGTCACATTGCCAAGATTTGCCACCGCCAATTGAAACAGAAACGTCTCGCATTAACTGTACACATATGACTTTTCCCAGTGGCAGTTTCCTGGCTGAATCGTTTTTGCAAGAAACTTCCTTTTTAAATTATATTTTGGTGTTTTTTTTTTTATTAATCTTTTGTTTGCGAGTTGGCTATTTGATGTCCGTATATTAATGGCGTTGTGTTGTGGTCATGATGACGACGATGATGATGATGCTGATGATGTTTAAAGCCGGCGTTGTCGGATTGCTCCTCGGGCGAGGAGTGGGCAGAGGACAAATTTTGCAATATATTAAAGACGTACACACCGGTCTCTGAATGTCATTAATCAATTCCAAGATAAAAACACAAGACAACTTTTCATATACCTGTTGGCTAATCGTCACGCTCAGTTAATTAAAAAGACACTGATCGAAATGAAACATTGGCATGGATTTAAACGAAAACGCAGATCACAGCGATTAATACTGTAAAACTGCATCACGACATAACACTAATTACTCGTGCACGGATGACACTCTAAGATTAACGTATTCTACTGTGCGCTTACTATGATCTCAGAAATCGAACACACTTACTTGACAAGCGATAACAACTACGGATATTTTACCATGTGACCTTTAGTTTCCTACCTACACTCAACACGTTTCCAGTTCCCCATCATTCAAATTAAGCCAGTGGATCCTCTCTGTTAAGGAACGAACTATAACTTTCAGCGAAGGAGATGCATAAAAAATCTTACCTGTAATGGAAATGATGCCGATTTATTCCCAACGTATCCCCTAACAACATGACTCTGAATTGACAACACTCTGCATTCCCCTTCGTGCGTTCCCATTTTAAAAGATACACTGACTGGCTCTATCTGTGTATCCCCGGCTAAGTGCAGCTAGCTAAGAAGTGCTATTTCCGATCCGCTTAATCTGGAAATTATCCAGGAGCGAAAAAAACAGAACCGCGAAACTGAACTGAAGGACATACAGCTCACACCGAAACACACATTGACGAGATATACCTAAATTCTTCAGGCAATTAAGAAGGACACCTAAGTCCATCTACGTCACGGGGATAATAATTGACCCGCTGAGACCTGACAGCACGATTTATTATTAGATTCCTGCTTGACAATACAATATGTCTTTATATAGTATGTGAAATAAATTATTAAAAAATTGAATTATGTTGTACATCGCTCTCCTAATAAATAATGTATAAAACATGTTCTAATGTTTTACTATGTGATCGCTTGGTGTAATATGCGATGTATATAAGAAAACGAAAATATGAAATCCATCTATTTTTATGTCTGTGTCGGGGTTATTTTTTAACCTGAGTAGCGAAGACTTCGAACCGAACTTGGGGTCCTTAGTTGAGTGTGTCGCGTTATGAAAACCGTCTGTAATAAATAATTGTAAAGTCAAACGATTGTTATCATTGAAGGCTGCTGTCTTCTAATGAACTTTCGTATTCGTAAAGCAGCACTCTGAATTGTAAAACTAATGTGAAACTGTCACCGTTGGTCTCCGTGAAACAGATGTAAAGACCTTTGAATAGTAAAGCCTCCAAAACTTATACGATACTGTGTTTTTAATATGATATCAATCTCCCTACTATAATGTCAGTATGTCCCCAACGTTAATGTGATTGTGTCTTCTGCCGTTTTTGTTGTTGGGGGGAAAAAGTCGGGTAAGTTGGTGTTATGAAAGTGCATTATGGATGCAAATGGATGGTGCGTGACTTCAAATTGAATAATAATTAATTCGTCTACGGTTTACGTGAGGGTCTGTAGCCTATGCCAGGTATGGGGCACAAGGCAAGAGTTGTTCCGAGAACGGGATGCCAGGTCATCGCATTTCACATATTTCACCAGTCTGTGGGGAATGTAGAAACACCGATTAGCCTAAGGACAATGTTCCTGGAGTGCTGGAGTAAACTAATACTTGTAGCAAACCTGTATGACACAGCGAGACCACGAAAAACCACACACAGAGGAGACGTGGGATTCAAATACCCACCAACACCATGACGCCCATGATAATAATAATAAATAGCTCTTAATAATAGGTAGCAGCTGTAGTATGGAATTATAAGTAAAAGTACATAAAATGATACTACAAGGTCTTAAACATTTTCTAAAGTGACAGCTAGATTAATAGGCTAAGGCACCTAATAAAACAGAATTCTGCAAAAGCATGCGGTGAAATAGAAGCCAGCACCACACAAATGGTTCCCAGCTGCCCTTTTCAGTGTACCAGGAAGTGCAGTCTGTCTCCTCAGGGCCTGCATTTGAAATTGCTTGTGTCACTTTCAATGCCATTCTTTTGAAACAGATGATAGCCACTGCATTTTAACAGCCTTGTTCAACATATAACGGTATGTTTTCCTGGAGGAATACTGATCGAGTCCCTTGTTCAGGTGAACTGTGGAAGGGTTTAGTATTATGATTACTGTCAAAAACAACAAAGCCAAAGTCATACCTACATTATATGTAAACATCAATTGCTCTTGATTGTAACAAAGTCTCATTAAAAGTCAAAGTTTCCAGTTCAACGAATGATTCATGTTATGGCGTATTGTGAGTCTGCAAGCCCTCTAAAAGGGCAGTCGCAGCTGTTAATATTCATTTATCCTGCCTAATTACAGTCCTGTGCTATTACAGACTTAAAAGATGACTGAGTGTAGCGTTTGGCATTGGTGGTTATTCAATCACATGCACTGTCTCTCCCACAGGAAATGACATCATTCAGGGTATCTCGGCCTGTTTTGTTCCCCCGCACTACTGATAAGCTTTCCTCACAACAATTATAACAATAATAAACCCTGGTGTTTGAAACATACAGCACCATCCGTACAGTCTTCCTTGCCCTTGATTTATTAATGACCTAAAACGTCATATGTCTGTGTTGGTTCTCAGTCGTCCAGGACATGATAATCTTAAGGGCTTGAATCGAATGCAACCGGACTTCTTTTTCAATTTCTTGAAGACGTTTCATCCGAAAGGCTTCTTCAGTTCTAAAAGTCTGGTGAGGTCCTCTAAAAAGCCAGATCTCATTATTGATATGAAATGACCCTGTCTATCCCACAAGTCAATGTGTGTCTAGCATAGCGGTGTTAGCATTACATATTAAGGTGCTGCATTGTGCTCGGTCTACAGGGGGACAGATGCAGGGTAACAATAACAAGAAGTAGCTACTCGTCCTGCAGGTGAGGCTGTGGTGCTGGGTATAAAGGTCGGGGGCGGGGCGGGGGGGGTCGGGTAGGAATATATAAGAAAATCTCTGTGGCGGCTGCTAAGGCGCAGTTGTTTACATCAATCTGAGGACAAAATGTTCAGACACATGGTGGGAGGAGCTGCGGCATGAAGAAGCGTCCAGTGTGTTCGAGAGGTCCGGCTGGAGTTGCAGAATGGAGACCCCCACTTGGGCTCTGCAGACCGCCGTAGCGCCACTTAGGATGCTCCCTTTCCTAGCACTGGTGGCAGGCTGCGGGAGGCATCACTGTGTGGACGCAAATGCGGCCACAGGCCAAGGTTCTATAAGGGGCCTTGGGGCCTGGCTACGTACCCAGTGGCAAATCTCCACCCGGGACAGCAGGCTGAGAAAGGAAGGTAAGAAACGCACATGGGCAGCCAGTTGTGGAGCTCACAATGTGCCTCATCAAGGTCGAGTGCAGAGTGCAGATCATACAGTGTCTGTGTCAACACTGTTAAACCTCAGGGTTGACAGTGCATCACATGGTGGGCTGCATTGATTTGACGTGTATTTGAAGGAGTACTTGGAAGAGACCGTTATATTGAAATTTTTATCCACTGGTTTCACAAGGGTTTTAGGTCAGTTATGTCGTTTAAATTCTTCAGTTATGTTTGTTTTAAAAATGTTTGTTCAGATGTAAATAGTTGTCAGTTGATGGGTAAATTTCACTAAATGTTAAGTGATAATGAAATATTACATTTCTCATAAGCCATTGTTAATTTGTACATTCACAGTTTTACACTGCTTCCATGTTTACTCAATATTTAATCAAATATCTACAGAAATTCCAACTTTAAGCTCTCTTCTAGACCTACAATTACAGATCAAAGTCTGAGTATCTAGGCAGTGATACTTCTGATTGTGGAAATTTCAGCCAGCGTCTGGTCTGGAGGAGATTCTGCTTTTCTAGACAGCAGTTGATTGGCTACTGAGAGCTGATTATATGCTTTATTTTATTCATGAGCAATCAGGGAATTTTTATAGTTAAGTATTGGTTTCATTAGTTCAGCAAAACCAAGCAACAGCTTTTAATGCATAGAATAGAACATATGGTATGAAATTTGGTAACATGCTACGTACAGAAATATACATCTACAGTATCCCTGTACTTAGTAAATTGCCAAATTCCTGTACAATACAGTACTCATACAAAAATATGGTAGTTTCACAAAATACAATGGTTTATTCAAGATTCAGATCCAGAAAGTAAAAATCTAGACCAAGGTTTTGTTTCAGCCAACCAGTTGATTATACAGAGTCACAGAATACTCAACTAGTTGGTTGAAACAAAATTTTGGTATGGAACCTGAAATTTCCATCTCTGCTTCCTTGAATCTTGAATGTATTTGCTTCAACCAACTAATTGAGTACTCTCTGTCTGTGACTCTATATACTCAGCTAGTTGGTTGTAACAAAGTCTCATTTTCTGGACCTGAAATTTCTACCTCTGCAAAGATGGATATTATTTTGGGTGCTAGGCATAGCACTGTAGTCACTCCAAGAGACCCTATCCACAGAGACACAGAGTAAAGTATAATTACAATGAATACAACTATACACATTGTCTGGGAGCACATATGTGTGGGAATGTTTGTACTCTTTATAGGCTGAAATAACTCTTCTAGAGGGGACTGTGTTCATTAGCATACTAGTTTTTCTTTTCCATCATAGTCAATATGTCCCTCCCACAGATACCTCTCACCCATTCAGAGGCTTGGGCCAAAAACAACTGCTCTACTGCCGTGTTGGCATTGGCTATCACTTACAAATCCTGCCCAATGGCAGCACTGGGGGTGTGCATGAGCCCACGGAGTACTGTAGGTTCTGTTTTTCCTGTTTTCTATGTTTCTTTGTTTTGTGTTACGCATATAGTTCAATGAATACTTGTGCGTGTGAATGTGTCCATTTTTCATCACCACCCCAAAGGTTGGCTGAAGGTGTTCTCTATGCATTGGGGTGTGGTGGGAATTAAAGGATTGAAAAGCAACCTCTACCTGTGTATGTCCAGTGCAGGGATTGCCTGGGGATCGGTGAGTGCTAGACTGTGTGCTACCAAGCTCAAGTACACAATTAATTCTACCAGACAGACCCTCATATTCTTCATAAAAACTAAAATGGGGAGTATTTAGGAGGCTGCCCTGTGATGTAATAATGAACATAGTCACATGTTCCTGATTTAATGTGCTGCAATTTTCATGTAAATGTTTATTGATAAGCTATGATAGAGTTAACAAATAATAAGTCAAGAATAAGTCAATTTCTAATAGGTAATTTTATGTTGAGTTGAATTCTCCTTGTCCCTTTGCTTTGAAATCAGGAGCACTTCATGGCTGAATGCCTGTTCAGGGAGGACATGGAGGAGGACCATTACACCACCTACGCCTCAGCCTCCCACCCGGGCCTTTACTTGGCCCTGTCTCGCAATGGCCAGGCCAAGAGGGGCAACACTGTGCAGAAAGAGAATCCCTGCGCCCACTTCCTGCCCCGCTTCCAAACATGACTCTGTCTGAGTCGAATCCAGCCTGCCTCTGTGGCTGAAGACTAGTCTCCATGGAAACGCTGGAATACGACATATTGCTGAAAACCAGATGTGATTAAAAGACGTGCATGGGGGGGGGGGCATAACCTCACCACTAAAGGGGGCGTGGTCAGCCCTGCTCAATGGAGCTGGGTCAGCCTGTAGCTCAATAAGATGATGCCAGGTATCAGAGAGACACTATGTCTGTATACATCTTATTTATATAGTCAAATTTAATTTATTTTTCATCATATGTATTTATTACATTTTATTGCATTGCTTAGTCATTGGCTTTTAACAAGCCACTTGGGAAAATGATGACAAATGAACATGTATTGTGAATCGCTGTGCCTTCAGCACCAATGCGATATTTCCTAAGACTGCTCTGCTATGCGCATTTCAGCTTCTTACTCTCAGAGACACCGGTAAGATGCAGACCTGTCATCTAATGTAAGCATGACACCAAAAAGAGTAACATCTGAGTGTGCTTTTTCACCATAAGCCTGCATTTTAACGGATCTTACTGGTCACTATAATGTTACTTGTTTCATGAGCCTTTATTAAACTATCTTTAAGTTCAGGCTTTGAATTCCCTTAGACTGTGAGTCATCCAATGAAAATCCATTGAAAATACATTCAATAAACAGAGTCAATTGACTGTGTATTTTAAGCAAAACAAGTAATGAAGAGACTTTGGACCTCATTCAGAGAGGCTGGGAGACTGTCTACGGTTTTTGCAAGGGGTAATTTTGCAGTTAAAGGGAATAAATTATTTCTTTCAAAGCAGACTTCGACACAATCTATTGTAAAGAAATGAATATTTATATGTGAAATATCTCAGTTGATTTAGAATTAATGCCAGGCTTACCTGGCGAGTCTAGCATGTGTCGGTGTAGGTGCTATCGTGTTTGTGGTCGCTAGTGTTGTCGCTGCTGGCCGTAGTGTTGGTGTCCTTGTTTCCCTCAGTTGTCTTTAGCTACTTTGTGAATCACTCAATAAAACTCTTTAACTGGCATTTGCATCCCTCTCTCACTTCACATGTGCCTGACTACCAGGGACAATTAACTTATTTTAGTATTTTCCGTATCTTTTTCCTCATCGCAAGCTTATAAAAAATGCTGATCCATAGTCAATGAGGAATATTCTGTGTGGACAAGCAATGCAAACTGCTTTTTAAACTGCTAAACCCGTGCCATCCATCCATATATTACTGAATGTTCTTTGTCTAGACAAGGTTTTCATCCAAGGTAGCGTAAAAAATCAGCCGGTTATTCGGCTGGGTGTTTTACTTGATTAATGAAGGATACACAGATTTAGTACGCGTTCCAAAGGTGGACTCATCGTGAAATACCCAGTCTGGCAGTTATGGCTATAAATTCTTGTAGGCAGCACGCTGTTTGTCTTCAGGTTGTGTTTTTAGAGAAGTAGACTCATTGCCAAAACGTTGCAGGAAAGTGCTTAACGTGAACAGCTTTCATAAAATAAGGTTATAAGACAAGTCTGCTGCTCTGCATGGGAGCATCTGCTAAGCCGCTAAATGATATGTGACCGAGCTGCTGAGTCAGAGCCTGGCTCTTATCCGTGTCGTCGTGACCGCGAACAGAGGAGGAAGAGGAGATTATACAGGAGAGGAAGAGAGAGGGAGAGCGGCATTTCTCCACCGCCAGCTGGTGACTCATCTAACTGACTCCATTTTCAGCTGCAACGCCTTTTGGCCGTTTCTTGTCAGTTCAGCTCATTACAAAACTGAGTCACAGCACAGTCAGTTTCACTACTGCTTTTGCACCAGAAGACATTTGAAATGTGAAGACACTCGAAAGGAGAATGGATTTGCAGGAAATCACACCCATCCACTGTTTTCTTTACAATCTCTGTTTTGTCTCCACATCAGGAATTCAATTTCCTACCTCAAAAGTGCTTGTCATCAGCATTAAGTTTTGAACACTAAATAATAATGTGGGAACGTAGTCTAATCCAGCATTACGAAGTATAACCCCAGGGACCCAAATGGCATAATCACAAGTGATTGTGAACTGAATTATTTGTCTGTGTCTCCACCAGAGTTGTGCTGTGTCCTCACGTGAATTGAAAAACCGAGATATTATTACCTGCTAGCAAGTAAAATAAGAAAAGTAACTCTAATGATAATAGAATTTACCGTCTTGCAGTCAGATTTGCATTATACAACAAAGTAGCTGTGTTCTGAAAATTTTGTGTTTGTGTGGGTTTTTAATACAATGAAATCACATTAATAAAGCGATAGAGTGAAAAAGACGAAACATACCATCTCTTGACTTGTAGAGGAAATATTCTAACTCTGATATCTGCTGGGCGGAAAGTGCCATTGCTCCAAGGCCCCAACAAGAATCATTAAGGATTTCTTGATTTTCTTCTGCAGATTCAAGATCCATTTTTGCCACGGGCAACGGGTTCACTGGAATGTTTGTTCATTCAGCCACACTCGATTACAAGGAAAGTGCAAAACAATACAAACAGTACACAAAAGTACAAATAGTCCAGAACAATGTAAGAACTACACAATATGCTGATAAAGAGAATGCTAAAGAGGAGATGCCATGGGCATGAATAGCATAGTGAATACAGTTGTGAATGCAAATAGCTCTGGAAAGAAAAGCTATTCTGGAATCTCGCAGTCTTGTGTTATGAAACCTCCTACCAGAGTGTGGGGAGGGGGGTGAAGAATTCATTGCTGGGTTAATTAGGGTCCTGCATTATGGACTGAACCACGTTACAGCAGTGGTTAAGCTACAGCTAGCCACTAGGGGTAGTTCAGTCCCTGTGATCTGCTGAGCAGATTTCACAACCCTCTGTATGGCCTTCCTGTCATAAGTTGTGGCTCTACCACACCATGCTATGACACAACTGGCAAGAATACTCCTGATGGTACCATGGCAGAACCCAGTAAGGATTGCCATACTCAAATCCCGTTTACTCAGTTGTCTCGGGACGCCTAGTCATTGATGGGCGTCGGTCAGGATGGATCCATTTTTCACCAACCTCCTCAGCTTCCCTGACATCTGGAGTCCAAGGAACCTGAAGCTGCTAACAGTGTCCACCGGAGACCCATCAATGGTGAATGGAATGTGACTTCTGGAGTGACTTCCTGAGGTCCACAATAAGCGTCTTTGTTTTAGGGATGTTCACAAGGACCTTGTTGTCATGGCACTAGTCCAGCCAACCAGCTACTATGCAATTAAAGCAATTAAAGATACAGATTAATCAAATAGGCTCCAACTTTATGTGAACTGTTTTTCAAGACTTACTATCTTTGTGAAAACATACACACACACCCTGTAGGATGGCAGTCAGCATAATAAATAAAAGATGATGGGCACAGTTAGAGGAACACAATGCAAGGAGAGACAGGTCAGCCTGACCCAATGTGCTCAGGGAATCTTCAACTTAACAGGACACTCAGAATAATGTGCTTTTGGCATGTTCACAGCACATCTACAATGCAAGAAACATAACTGAATATTGGTATGTATCTATAACAGACAGTATAATAGTTCTATGATACTTATAATTGTGACTGTACCTTATACCTACTATACCTTCAGTAGATCACAACATAAAACCTCATTCACATATGATCTCTGTAGACCCATACGACAGTATGATATGGTGATATGACTGCATTTATACAAAATGGCCACAGCCATAGGTCTTATGGGGTACTGTAACACCATCTAGGATAGCGGGGGGTGTCTCTGTCACCCAATCCTTCTCAGGGTGGCTCAGCTCCTCCCCTCCTTACCTACTCAGGTGTCCCTTTGTGCTTCTGGTGCTCTCCCCGCATCAGTCTCCAGGACACTGAGAAGTAAAGGACCCTCAGACTTTCCCTGAGTATCTGCCCTCTGCCCACACTCGCTTCTGCTGTCCACACTTACTCTCTTCAGTTTGGTCTCTTTCCACTCCTCTCCCATGGCTCCAATTCAAAACATCTGATGATGGCCTGTGTGTTGATCCATGACTGAGCCACAGCATTCCCCTGGGGGAGATGAGGCAGCAGTTGGTCCTGCTCTCAGTGGCACCGTGGAGGAGGTGAGTACACCTATCTGCTGTTTCAGTTAGGCTGTGGACCGCCTCATCCTTCACTGTCTTCCAGTCCTCTGGGCTACAGCGTCCTACCTGAAAGCACTGTTTTTTTTTACCATGATGTCCCTAACAAAATGTAACATTGTAGGGAGGTAGTCAGATTCAATCCCACGAAAGTGCTTTTTTTTTGGGGGGGGGGGGTGTAATGAATAAAAAAAAAATAGTTTCTAGATAATCACTAACAATTTGTAACACTAAATGGAAGAATACTACATAAACAATAATAAATAACTGCTGATTGGAATGTGCCCGGCTGCTATGCTATCTCAAGGTTATTATCTTTCTTAAGCTAATAAAACTAGTTTTGCTTTTACGGCAAGCGTCTTCAATCAGTCATTATTGGACAAAATAGTCCAGTGACACACGCATTTGGAAGATTAGATGTAATGTGTGAAATTTACAAAATGTACAATTTGCCCTGTCTTTAGATAGAATAATTATTTTGTAATTTACATGTGTTATTATGAAAAATGATAAATGAGTTTTGTAACATTAGTAATGTAATGGAGAACTTAACATGCAGGCTGCACGTGAGGCAACGGGTTGCGGGAAGTGGATATCGCGATTCTGTCTTCCAGAACCGTGACACAAGATCGTGCACATCGCGGTTTCGGTTTCATAATAGTTACACCACTAGACAACATATAGCCGTAAATGCCCAAGTCTCCCTTCAGCAGGGTCCTGCGGCGCAGGCGGTGCGGCCTGGCAGTGCACGGATTGAGCTGCTGTCATTGACCGATGAGGACCTTCCTGCTGTAGAGACTCTGCCCGCTGTCAAAGGCATCTTTAGCGGAACAGCCCCGGATCCTGCCCCAGCTGCTGATGCTGCCACAGAAGCCCAGAATCCAGCAGAAGACAGCCTCGGGCAAACCCCCAGCTCGACTGGTCCTGCCATGCCCGTCACAAAAGTCCAGCCATTTTTAGATGGTACGGAGATGGGGCAGTCAGGCGGGGCATCATAGTCCTGATGACCTCTCAGGTGAAGCAACGGAGGCAGGAGAGATGCTAACCAGTTACAAAGCATAGATAATTGAGTCAGCATTTTAACACGAGTTTCGTTAAGCATGTTCTTGTAGTTTACATGCAAGGTTTTCCAGCCATACTGCTGAAGTGACCCGTGTGAATGGCTTTTAAATTACTTAAATTGACTCATATAAGTAAACCAAGAATTAGGAGAATCAAATAGGTTTAAAAGTGACACTAGCATCACTTTTTGGTCTACTATTACCTACTTTTGTATTTTAAGAACATATATGTGAAACGTTCCTTTCGAGCATATATATTGTACTCATTAACAGATTGGACACAAGTCATTAGATATTACGATCTTGTTAATGAAGATGTCAATTGAAAAAATAGCTACTGTACACTGCCTGTATAAAAACGGAGATAAATTAGACGGTTTCTAGTATATAGCTTCAACGTTTTGTTTATAGAGGAAGGGAGAACATGTGTGAATAGAATCCATCCCTGTCTATCGACAGAAAATGAGCAGGCAGAGGAGAAGACGCTGCGGGGCCACCTGCTGGCGCACCGGGTCGAGCTGCTCATCGGGGCCTGTCTGCTGTTGGCGCTCTGCCTGGCCGTCGGCATCGGGGTGGGAGGTGAGCGCGGTCGCCATCAATTCGTAATCACCCCCTCATTCCAACCTGGAGCCTAGACACATAAATATTTAATATTCCCAATTTCGGTTACACATATATAGGAGGGTCGTTGAGGAGTTGATTGACAATGATTATCGGCCACACATGCGTGGTTTAGGTTTTTGATGTACTGCATATTTTATTTCTGAACGATGTGTAAAAGTTGTTCTGGCTCAGACTGATAAATGAACATATATATTTTGGCTAAAAGTTTACAGGACGCTTAGTGGTGTTGTTATGTAGATTTCGTTATGTTCGTGAACGATTCGATCTTTTTGTGAATGAAATTATCTATGCTATACTTTCTTTCACCGAATGACTCATTAATTTCGTTCACGAACGAACTGCATCCACGTGCGTGATTTCATAATCCCAACTGCGTGTCTGCGCTGGATATCACCTGCACATCACGCGCCTTGTAGGCGGAGCCTGCACGTCCATTATAGCTGGACAAAACTACAGCTAAAAGCGGCCCTGGGGACCAAACTGTTTGTCCGTTATAAGCGAAATTACGTTATATGTGAGTCCGCTATATCCAGTCCCCTCCTGGAGCCGACACCTTATCGTGGTGGAGGGGTTTGCGTGTTACAGTGATCCCAGGAGCTATGTTGTC